>CAUYLG010074847.1:0-76213 GCA_963573385.1 Cacajao melanocephalus
ATTCAAAGCTCTTAAGTGCTAGCTCTTTACCATTGTTTCAAGCTTGTCCAGCCTTTGGCCTGTGGGCCGCATGCAGCCCAGGACAGCTTTGAATGCAACCCAACACAAATTCATAAACTTTCTTAAGACATTAACAAGATTTTTTTGGCCATTTTTTTTTTTTTTTTTTTTTTTTTTAGCTCATCAGCTATTGTAGTGTTAGTGTATTTTATGTGTGGCCCACGACAATTCTTACTTTTCCAGTGTGGCCTAGGGAAAGCAAAAGATTAGACACCCCTGCTCTATATCTTGTTCTGTTACGTCTTTGTGAAGTCTAGAGATGACATGTAGGTTATAATACCTTTTTAAATTTACGGTTTTTAGATCCTTGGGGCATGGGGGTGGAGGGTGGAATTACTTGTATTGTTTGGTTTGCACAGTATCCAGAGAAGGTTGTCTTGGAGTGGAGACTGTGTGCAGTTCTGTCTTTTACTTGGTAACTGTTGGCAACTGGTGTTGCAGTTGTGTCTTCTTTTGATTATTGCATACTAAAGCTATCTTGTGTAGGAAATTGATTAATTCTGAACAAAATAATGATATTGCAATCAGCAATTAAACTGGGTTTTTGTTTTTTGAGATGGAGTCTTGCTCTTGTCGCCCAGGCTGGAGTGCAGTGGCACCATCTTGGCTCACTGCAACCTCTGCCTCCCAGGTTCAAGCGATTCTCCTGCCTCAGCCTCCCGAGTAGCTGGGATTAGAGGCATGCACCACCACACCTGGCTAATTTTTGTATTTTTAGTAGAGGCGGGGTTTCATCATGTTGGCCAGGCTGGTCTTGAACTCCTGACCTCTTATGATCCACCTGCCTTGGCCTCCCAAAGTGCTGGGATTACAGGTGTAATAAACTTTTTAAAGCAGTCTCATGATGGGCTTATTTTCAGGGGGGCTGTTGATATATATTGTTCCCTATGATTATCAATACATTTGGAATTCACACAGTTAAACAAACTTGTGGTTTCATGTAGCAATGTTTGGGATTTCTTTGTAACATGTTTTTCTTTTTGCTCTAATTCTTAGGTGAGAATGGCTAGTGTGTCACCATTTACAGGCTGTAGTATGAGATGTTCCTGTAGTATTGACTAGTTTATTTCTGTTGTCCTATTTATCAGCATTGCTCAAGAAATGTTCTGTAACACAACTTGTATTTTAGATATTGTGTAATTTGATTATTTTATATAAGATCCTTTAGAACAGCGCTTCTCAAATTTAAGTGTCATACAAATTGAATAGGAGCTTATTAAAATGCAGTTCTTATTTGATGGATTTGGTTGGGCCCTGAATTTTTCTGTGTTTCTAAAAGGTCCCAGTTGGTATTGATACTGTTGGTCTGTTGAGTATGTGTTGACTCAAAAGACTTTAGTGAGTTAATGTTTTTGGAATAGATATTCCTCCTTTTTTAAAAAAAATCACAAACATTTAACAATATTCCTATTGATTTATTTATACCAATTAATATTTGAACTTGTTATAAAAATTGATCTTTCCTTGGTTTTAGGATATCAAGGTGACCCTTTGCCTCTGTTAAAGGACGTCTGAGGTTTTCTATTGGCATGGGTACAAGAGTCAAGTTAAAATTTCAGGATGTTAGAGCAAAAGCACTGTTTTCATTGGCACCTGTTGCCTTGTTACTTAAATATATAAAAGCATATTGAGGCTGGGCACGGTGGCTCACGCCTGTAATCCAAGCACTTTAGAGGCCCAGGTGGGCGGATCACCTGAGGTCGGGAGTTCAAGACCAGCCTGACCAACATGGTGAAACCCCTTCTTTTTATTAAAAAAAAAAAAAAAAAGAAAAAACATGTTGAACAGTGTAACAAAGTGACAAGAAATTTAGGGTGAGGCAACTGGAGAAGAGAGTCTCAAACTTTGGAACTACTGAGTTGGCTTCTTGGGTATGGCTTATGCTTTCACAGAAACCTTCCTTCCAGCCTCCAGTTTCTGTTATCCACGTATGGGGGTTTAAGGTCCCAGAATTTGAGACTGTACTTTGGGAGAAACAGATGAGGAAATCAGTGATCTCGACTGGCAGCTAGCAGATCTATAAGTGATTTGGTTTTACTGTGTACACTTTGGGATTGCTCTCTATTTAAGACAGTCTTTTAAAGCTGAAGTGTATATCCACTGTTAGCATTCAAGGTGCAAAATTTTGTGTCCCAGTGTGCACTCCTTCCAGTGTGCTGCTGGCTGGAGTTTCTCTGGGGACTCCTTCCTACCTGGATCTCTCAAAATTACATCCTCAGTGTTTGATATATAATAGTAGTATTTAATGAAATATTTGTCTATTTAATGAGTAGTGAATACGTAAAAAACTCAGCAGGCTGTCAAAGCTTAGATAAATGTAGATCCTCTTACATCCCAGAGGCTGTATTCTCCTGGGCAATGCCTAAAGCATATTTTTTAGTTGTCTAGTAATCCTGATTCTGCGCTTTGGTGAGGTTAGTCTTCTTTACCTTCTTTACCTGTAACCTAGCATTTAGTCTAGTTTTCTAATTTACAGGTAGTTTTTTTCTAAATGTAAAATTATTTCCTGACTCTTTCTGCCTAAATCCTTTGGCTTCCATTTTCACTGTTCACATAAAGAGGAGAAAAAAAAAAACCATAGTGTCTTACATTTATTTAGTACCTAGTAGCTTACAGCACACTTTCACATTCACCATCTAACGTGAGTGAAGAGAAAAATTATATGGAAGAACTAAAGACTCATCCTGTTATTACTCATCATTTCAAGTGGAAACAAAGTGGTAGCTTTGAAAAGGAAAAGTGTATAGAAATACTGTTTTAGATTCGAAGCTCGCTTTCAGAGGAGTTGAGTTTTAAGGCCAGGTGCGGTCGCTGATGCCTGTAATCCCAGCACTTTGGGAAGTTGAGGTGGGCAGATCACTCAGGCTCAGGAGTTTGAGACCAGCAGGGCCAATATGGTGAAATCCCATCTTTACTAAAAATACAGAAACTACCTGGGTGTGGTGGTGGGCACCTGTGGTCCTAGCTACTCAGGAGGCTGGGGCAGGAGAATCGCTTGAATCCAGGAGGTAGTGGTTGCAATGAGCCAAGATTGCTGCCACTGCACTCTACCCTTGGCGACACAGCAAGACTCCATCTCAAAAAAAAAAAAATAGCTGGGCATGATGATGCATGCCTGTAGTCCCAGCTACTCGGGAGGCTGAGGCAAAGAATCACTTGAACGTTTGAACCCAGGAGGCAGAGGTTGCAGTGAGCCAAGATTGCACCACTGACCACTGCACGCCAGCCTGCGTGAGAGTGAGACTTCATCTCCAAAAAAAAAAAAGTTGAGTTTTTAAAAAATGAAATGAATCCATATGAGAATGCCAGGGGACTTACATCATTGAATATGCTATGCTTTTGGAAAGAAAAAAGACACTAAAAGATGCAATTTCTTAAGGACAGAGGAATGTATGTAGTTAACCATGGTAATAGAATCCTGGTAAGGTAACAACTCTGTAGAGCAGTGGGTTTCTTCCTTCTGATTTATGTGCTATGTATGCCATCTTCATTTAGTATTTGGTGTCAGAGATTTTCCAGGTAAACAATGTTTGCTTATAATTACTATAGTAGAGAGGTTTAAAGTATTATAGCTACAGTCAGACAGACTTGAGTTTGAGTACTAGTTCTAGGATGTTTAAAAATGATTTTGGGTAATGATTAAATTTTGTTGAAGGTTTGCTCTTTTCATTTTTAATGTGGAGTTAATAAAACCTTATAAGAACATTTTGAATGAGATGATAAATATGCTATGATAAACAATAAGGTGCTTGGTATATAATAAATGTTAAATACTGTAATAACCCTTATAAGTATAGGTTAGAGTTAGATACATAACACTGAATAATATCCTCCTTTCCTCCACTCCCCTGTTCCCTGCCTCCCCTCAAAGAGTGAAGAAGAAGCATATTCCATGATTATTTACATCTTATTTTATGGGCAATTTAGATATTTAAAGTTATATATTAACATATAAAACAGATAAATATGTGTATGTGTGTATGTACACACATCTTATATGTATACACACACACATATGTTTGGGGTAGGGAGAGAAAGGATATGTTAGTAATCTCTTGCAGTGTGCCAAATCTTATGCTAAGCATTTTTCATGTTACTGTTTTATTTACTTCTCACAACTCTATAAGAGATGGGCATTATTCCCATGTAATAAATTAAAAAGATAAAACTCTGACGCTTAGACTAAAGATCATATAGATAATGAATAGTGAATCAGTATTTAACCTAGAGCTCTTTAACCTTTAAAACTTTTGCTTTTAACCTCTCTACCATTGTATTCCTGTTAGGGGTCCTCACTTCCCTTGGGAGATCTTGAACATACTCTGAGATTCACCAGTTACCATGTATGTAAATTTTATGATTCTGTATTTTCATTTCAATCACAATAAAAAAAGGTTTATTTACATATTCTGGATCACCTGGCTGAATATCTTAAAATGAAATACCCTATGTAGTTTCATTTATATTTTATGGATATCATCTCATTGTCTTCAGGTATTACCATTGTAATTGTCATGGACCAATGAGAAAAGGACAGTGGTAGGCATAATCCATACTGTTGCTTTTTAACCAAGCAGAGTTCAAATGATGTCATAGTGTACTATAAGAAGCAAACTTTTTAAAATAGTAATTTGACCAAGAAAATTTCTGAGACAGTTGGATCATCTTATGGCTCAAAACAAAACAACTTGGACCATAGTAGTAAGTACCATAAGTGCACTGTGAGCAGCAATTTAACAGCATATTCAATTAATATTGGTACTTTTAATTTTGTCTTTTAGTTTGAATTGTATTTAATTTGGGAACTCTAGTTATAATACTTGCATTTTTTTAAACAGTATTATAATTTATCAGTAGTGGATCTAAAAAATATTTTCTTTTACAATTATACTAAATCATACTGCAATCTAGATACAGACCGGTTAATTCATGGAGATGAAGAAATTAATTCTGTTTAGGGGAATGCTGGAAAGCTTTGCCAAGATACTGCCATCTATGCGTCTTCTTGCAGAATGAGCGCATGTATGCTTGGCAAAGACAGGGTAAAGGAAAGGTCAAGGACATTAAGACATCCGAACAGGCAAAAAAAAAAAAAAAAAAAAAAAAAAATCTTTTCCTCATGCTTACTGCATGAGTGAATATTAAACATATAGGTGGTTGTTAAAGACCTTTAGTGCTAATTAAGGAAATTTGGATTTTATTACGTAGTTTGAATCCAAAAAAAGCAGAAAGTATGGGAATATAAACAACTATTATAATTCAGTTTTGTGCATGTGGAATCTTTGTAAATTTAGTCATGTTTTACATAAAATCAGAATTTTATTGGTTAAAGACTATTTGGAAATGAAATGTAAATATTTTGTATGAAAATAAATTGTCCCTACATTTTCAGATTTATAAGTTACATTTTTTTTGGCCTCCCTCTCTTCCTTCTCCTTCTGTTCATCCCTTTTTCCTTCTTTTCCTCTAGGTTCATCCTTTAATAATCAAATCAGAAACTTGCAACTTTATTCTTCTCTCCCATCTCACTTGGATACTTTAGCAATTAATAGTCCTTTATCCAATTGATTTAATGATTTTCATTGTATTTTAACCAACATTTATGGAGAAAACTACTTCTGAGATTTTCTGATCACTAATATTGATTTGCACAGAAAAAAATGTTACTATTATTTACTTAATAGATCTCTTTTATTTATGATTTTATTTATGCCTTGATTTCCCAGTTAGCCTCCAGCTGTTACCTCTATTTATTATGCAGGTTACAGTGAAATATCCCAGTTAAATCAGTTTTTAAACTGAGCCCTGTGAAATCACCAAGTGGAGAAATATGGATGGCATTACTATTCCTGCATATACATTGTCATATGCTACTCGAGCAGTATAAACTGTAGCATTCACAACTTTCATCATTGACATAGCCTTGTGGGGGAAAGTAAATGGAATGATATCTACAAAAACACTTTTCAGATGGGGAGAGTGAAACAAGATAACAGGAAAACAAAAGGCCATATTGTCTGTTCAGATTAGTACATTACTTTTCTTAAGCCATGGGGCTAGCAACCGCTATAGATCTGACTTCTACCAAGAAGTTGAATACCCGATTGATCCTGTGAGGCCTGAGGCATATAAACAAAAAACGTGAAAGGGAGAGGAAAATTAAATGAAGTAGGAGTGTTGGAGAATAATAATAAAATTAAGGGAGAAACTAATAGAGGTAAAGGAAGAGGTTATATACACTTACACTTATTTCTTTTACTATGAACATTTTACTCAAAAGTCTAAGGTTTCATGTCCTGTTTTATACAGTGATAAAATTTATGGCCGGGCGCGGTGGCTCATGCCTGTAATCCCAGCACTTTGGGAGGCCAAGGCGGGCGAATCACAAGGTCAAGAGATCAAGACCATCCTGGCCAACATGGTGAAACCCCAGTCTCTACTAAAAATACAAAAATTAGCTGGGCGTGGTGGCGCGTACCTGTAGTCCTAGCTACTTGGGAGGCTGAGGCAGGAGAATTGCTTGAACCCAGGAGGTGGAGGTTGCAGTGAGCCAAGATCGCGCCATTGCACTCCAGCCTGGTGCCCGGCAACAGAGTGAGACTCTGTCTCAAAAAAAACAATTATGATAATACTTAACACAAATAGATGCTTTCCTCCATAAAAGTGCTTGATGCTTTCCTCTGTCATTACGAATTAATCAGTGAGAAATCTAGAAGTGAGCAACATAAAAGTGTTCCCTCCCCTCCTTCTTTTAAACAGGGAAAAAAGTTGATAACATATTTATTCTGTCATAGATCCAAAAAGCGAAGTCTGCATTTTATGGCAGGGGTGTTCTTTGGTTTTCTATTTCTCAACCACGCCTTCAAATTTCTTGGCACAGTCCAGGCATAGCATTGTGTCATATCCTCGGTCTGTTTTATCAGACTTTATACATTGATTTTGAATATACCAGCAATACTAGATTTTTATCTTTACACAGTTTGGGAAATGGACAATGCCTGTTTCAGAAAAACAGCTTTATAAATTGTGCTGTGGTATGTTAGAATAGGTTCTCTGCTTTGCTTTTCCTCTGGTCTACTGCCATTCCTAGACAGTGTCATTTCTCTGATTTGGGACATTGTGTAGCTGTTTTGGGTGGAGTAAACCTGCCTCTAAGTATATGGAATAGATTGCTACCCATCATAATTCTCCATCTTGGAATGATGATGCTGAAAGATACAGTGCAGCTCTGGCCAGCACCTCCTGTCTTCCCAGTTCACTTACTCTTGTCTGCACTCCAATTATTCCATCTAATTAGGACCTTGAAACAACAACCTACTACTTTTTTTTGTTTGCTTTTAATCTCTTATGTCCTCGCACTTCCTTCCTTACCTGGGTCAGATTTCATGGTCTGCACTATAATCATTCCCTTCAAAATCCCCTTGACTTACTTGCTTCTCTCTTCTGTCACACTTGCTTGCAAAACCTCAATTCTGATTTAAAGCAAGTGTCTTCCTATACTGCCTCTGCCCTGAGCAGCTGCATATTACCAGGAAAGAAAAGTCACACGGCTTTGCAGACTGGTCTCACATGGAATGTATGGCCACAGATCTCAAATTGCTCCTAATTCTGCAGGCAGTCCTAATAAAGAGGATTATTAGATTTGATTTCCCATTCTCAGAGGTAACTGTATAATTCTCTTCTTTTATCAAATCTGCAAATCCTTCGCCTCCACTCACAGTTTCTGGCTTCACTTCATATTACATTGAGAAAATTAAAATAATTGGATGCTACCCTCTGTGTCTCCCCATCATTAAATTACCAGCCTACTTGCATCTATACCTGTATCCTTTGCTTGAATAATGTCACTTATTCCTAAGTTCAGCTCTGTTGACTTTTCTCTTAATCTTATCCCAGTTCCCCAAGCTAAAGATGCTTCTTCCTCATTATCTTTCTCCCTCCTTTATTTTCAAATTTTTGCTTTCTCCTGCTTCACAAGTTTACTAACCTGCCTTTAAAGTTCCACTTAACCATCTTTAAAAAATCCTTCCCTTGACGTGATGTCTTATTCTGATTGCCACCCTGTTTCTCTCTTTCACTTCTTAGCAATTCTTGTTTAAAAAATTGACTGTAGTTGCTGTCTGCCTTGCCTTATCTTTCTTCATGTTTGTTTAATCAGGTTTCTATTTTTAGTACTCCTGCAAACCTGCTCTTGTCAAGTTATCATTAATATCCATGTTACCAAATACAAAAATCACTTCTATGGCCCCATCTTACTTTCCTTTCAGCATCATTCTATGCACGTCCTTCCTTGAAACACTATTTTCTTCTGTTATCTCTTATACCAGTTTCTCCTTATTTTCTCCCTATTTCACTTGTCATTCCTTTTCTGTTGTTTCTGATTCTACCACATTCCTCTAGACCTCTAAAGGGCTCCACTCTCAGTCCTGTTCATATATATATATACACACACACACACACACACATACATATACATATATATATATAAAAAATATATATTCTCAGACTTCTTTTTTTTTTTTTTTGAGATGGAGTCTCACTCTGTCGCCCAGGCTGGAGGGTTGTGGTGCCGTCTTGGCTCACTGCAACCTCCGCCTCCCAGGTTCAAGCAATTCTCTGGCCTCAGCCTCCCTTGTAGCTGGGATTACATGTGCGCGCCACCATACCTGGCTAATTTTTATATTTCTAGTGGAGACGGGATTTCACCATGTTGGCTGGGCTGGTCTTGAACTCCTGACCTCAGGTGATCCACCCACCTTGGCCTCCCAAAGTGCTGGGATTACAGGCATGAGCCACTGCGCCTGGCCTCAGACTTCGTCAAGTCTAATGCTTTCATTTTCAAAAACACAGCAATAGCTACCAAATTAATAATATACAAGGTGCTCCAGAATACTAATTACCTACGCAATGTCTTTAGTTAAATATCAAATTTAGTTTTATTCAGAACAGATCTCTTGATCTGGCCCACCCTTTTCAAAACCTCTTCTTCCCCAGTTTTCTACCCTCAAGAAATGGTGCTACCCTTCACTCATTGTGCAGGCAATAAATCACCAAGCAATCCCTGATTTTTCCTGTTACTTTCTACATTAAATATATTAGTAAGCCGTATCACACCTCAAAAGTGTATCTGTAATTCAGTGATTCCACTCTATTCCTTCTATGAACCATTATCCCTTGCTCAAACTACTGCAGCAGTTTTTCAGCTGCTATCTGCTTCTATGTTACACTTCCCATCTCCATAGCAATCAGACTGAACTCTTTTTTTCTTTTTTGAGACAGGGTCTCACTCTGTTGCCCAGGCTGGAGTACTCTGGCATCATCTTGGCTCACTGCAACCTCTGCCTTCCATGGTCAAACCATCCTCCCTCCTCAGCCTCCCAAGTAGCTGGGACTACAGGCACACACCACCATGCCTGGCTAATTTTTGCATTTTTTGTAGAGACAGAGTTTTGCCATTTTATCCAGGCTGGACTCAAACTCCTGAGCTCAAGCGATCTTCCTACTTCAGCCTCCCAAAGTGCTGGGAGTACAGGTGTGAGCTACCGTACCTGGCCTGAACTGTTTTCTTCCTTAGCTGTATTTAACTCTTGGCAGGCATTCAGTAAATATGTGCTGAATAGATGAGCGAGGGCCTGCTCTTTTCTGAAAAAGTTGACAATTGAGAATGTATGCTATCTTTAAAGGATAGACAAATATATGGCTTTACCTCAGTTGAGAGAAACTTGAATGCTTATTAGGTTACTCTTTAGTTTTGTGTTTTTGAGCAATTCTTTTGTACTTTGTGATGCCAAGTAATTGCTTCCAAATGCAGAAGACTTTCCAGTTACCTGCAGAGCTCTTTAGGGTGGATTGGAAAACTACAGCTCACCTGGCACCTATTTTTGTGAAACCTGCAAGTTAAGAATGGGTTTTACATTTTTAAAGGGTAACAAAAATATAAAAATATATGAGACAGATTTTATATGATTAACAAAATGTAAAATATTTGCTCTCTGACCCTTTACAAGGAAAGTTTGCTGACCCTTGCTGGAGGCAGTGGCCCTCATTACCTGCCTTCCTCGTTAGCGGCCTGCTGCTCTCGTTTACTTCACCTGGGCCTTGTGCCCATTCGTATTTGCTGTTTCCTTTGTGAGGAACACTCAGGCTTACTTCCTTGCTTCCTTCACATGTTTAGCTGTTGCCCTTGCAGCGGGGCCTTTCCTGAGTGCTTTATTTAAATTCCAGTCCCACCACCCATTCCTACACACTTAATCTCCTTTCTTCTTTTATTTTTCCCATTGGACTTATCATTGTCTGACATACCATGTATTTTTCTTACGTTCTGTTTCTCTCCAGTAGACGGTAAACTCAATGAGGGCTGAGATTTTTGACTGTTTTGTTTACGGCCATATTTTCAAAGATAGCGCCTGGCCAATAGAAGCTTTTGTTAAATATTTGTTGAATTAATGGTAATAGAAGTCATTTTGAGAACCAATGTTAAAAAAAGAGTCAAAACCCTTCAGTAAACATTGATTAATTGCCATAAGACAGTCCTCATCTCAGATTTATGGAGATGTATAAAATGGGTCCTTGTCTTCAAAGAAATAATTGTAGTAGTGATGATAAGCATAGAAATAAAAGAAATTAAATGTAAGATGAGACTAATTATCATGCAGTTTCCTTGCTGATTACAAAAATGTTGAATTGATCATTTAAAATATTTTTGCAGAAGTTAAAAGTGTTTATGTTAAACCCCAAGTAATTAACAGTTTTATGTTCTTTATTGATATCTTTTCTGCTTTTCATTGTGGCTTATTTTCTTTAGACAATTAGGGATATGGTTCTGTGAAAATAAAACCTGTATTTAGAAAGCCTTTGAAATAGTCAGAAGCATTTTAATTAGATAAAGAACAAGTGAAACTCTCATTTTATTTTTAGTTGTTTGGTTACTTTTTGGGCAGGTGTTTTTTAAAGCAACAATTAGGTATTTAAGTAGTATTATAAAATTTTATGTTTTAATTTTTATGTTAACTGTGAGTTCTTTGGGGGAAGGTAAAATGAGAAAGAGAGTATGTGTGTGTACACTTGTGCAATATATGTAGTCATTAGTCACTGAACAGTGGAGATAGGTTCTGAGAAATGCATGACTATGTGGTGTCATTCTACAAGCAGCATAGAGTATACTGACACAAACCTGGATAGTCTAGCTACTGCATAGCTAGGCTGTAAGGTATAGACTGTTGTTCCTAGGCTATAATCCTGTACAGCATGTCACTGTACTGAATACCACAGGCAGCATAACATGGTGGCATTTGTGTACCTAAACATATAAACATCAGTAATGATACAGTATTATAATCTTATGAGATCAAATCTTATATGCAGTTCATTATTGACCAAAACTTTATCATTATGTGCTGTATGACTATTATGAATATACATATTCTCCTTTCTCTTTCTTTTTTTTGGAGAGAGAGTCTTGCTCTGTCACTCAGGCTGGAGAGCAGTGGCACGCTCTTGGCTCACTGCAACCTCAGTTTCCTGGGTTCAAGCAATTCTTGTGCCTCAGATTCCCGAGTAGGCAGGATTGCAGGTGCCACCATGCACAGCTAATTTTTGTATTTTTGATAGATATGGGATTTTGCCATGTTGCCCAGGCTGGTCTCAAATTCCTGACTTCAAGTGATGTACCTATCTTGGCCTCCCACAGTGCTGGGATTCAAGGCGTGAGCCACCACATCTGGCCCATATTGTCTATTTGTAACGTTTTATAAATACTATAGATGTTTATTATATACAATGCTTTAACAATGTCTTTTTATTTTTAATTAATGTATATTTAAGCCCTAGCTTAAGCTTCTCTTCTCGAGTGAAAACACAGATATCTGAGTGAAATTCGATTGATACTGTTTTTAAAAATTTGGCAATAGAAGCATCCTATTTTTTCTTAAGTTTGTGTGGGAGATTTTATGGCATAGTAATGTATAACGCTAACCATATGTATCTCTCTCTTTGGTAAAGAAAAACAGCCGGTAGAAGTGTAGTCTCTGGCAAATGCTGTTAGTTTCTTAATAGGAAGGAGTAAGTTAAAGACAGATAACAATAATTCCTTTCCCAATTAATTTTGCTAGGTGTTTAAGATATAAGGGAGATATGTATTTTTTAGTGCTGCCATTGTTTTAGAACTTCAAATAAACTATTTTCCTTCAGAGTTTTGTTTTGGGTGGATTTGTCAGTAGAGTATGATTAGTTTCCTTTTTATGCATTTGTTCAACAAATGTTTAATGAGCACCTGTAAACCACAAGGAACTGTGCTAGGAATTGTGGCTTTTGAAAATCTATCAGAGGAGGACCTTAACTTCTAGCAAGGCATGTTCGTAAAGTATAGTAAGACAGGTTTATCTCCCCTAATATGCAGAACAAGTTAACATGTTATAAGATATATAGGATATATTCAGTTAAAGTGGTATTGGCGTTAGGAGCATCCATAATGGTAATGATCTAATAGATTTACCTAAATTTGAGTTTGAACTTTAAGAGACAGTGTCTAAGGGTGGCTATAACAAAGTAAATTTGGGCAGAGCCTGCCTGGCATAGTCTGTGTTGACTGTCATTTCTTAACATTGTACATTTGATGTGCATTCGTATCTCCCGGGAACCTTGTTAAAGTGCAGATTCTTATTTAATAGGTCTGATGTGACCCTGAGATTCAGTGTTTCTACCAAGCACTAAGGTGATACACGTGATGTAATTCATGGATCGCACTTTAAATAGCAAGATGGTGGACCACATTTTGTAAAACTTCTGGTGGCAGAGACCAATAAAAATTCAACTACTGTTTTCTTTCCCATCTTTGTTTTTCTCTTCTTACACTTTTCTTTGCTTATATCTGTGTGCTAGTAGAGAGAGTTAAATCTTTTATTCATCATTACATTGCTTATTATAATAGTTGGGAGCTTAGTAATTGTGAATCTAATTTCAAAGCATTAATTTATGTATGAATTGCTCTAATTTCTCCTCTTCCTGCTTGAAGAATGATAAAACATCTGTGTGCACTTTGAATTAAATTCATATTAGTTCAGGCAAAACAGCAGTTGAGAGAGTTTTAACAAATCTACTAAACCATTAAATCTGTGGCACCTTACGATATGAATTTACTAACATCTGGGTTTTCTTGAGAATTTAGATTTAAATCAAATAGATGTCTACTTATAAGGAAAAAGAAGAAATTCCTCATTTCACAGGTACTGTTATGTCTCAGAATGTTTTCTCCTAAATATATATATTTCAGAAATATCCTCCTTTTATTCTTTTAATGTATATTTAGATGATATTCCCTCTTACATTTCTTCCCAGAGAAACAATATTGGAAAGGATAATACGAAGGCAAGAAAATCATTGTGTGTCTTTGTCTTTTCTAGTTAATTCATGAATTCAGAACTATACATGCATTCATAAACACGTGTGCATATACACACATGTATACAGACACACTGACGCACACACACAAGAAAAGTTGGGGGTAGGAAGGAGATTGATTTAATCCTCTCAAAATTTTCTGTACTTTTCTTGGTTACCTATCATAGGTACAACCTTTCAGTCTTGATATTTAGTCATCCGTTAGCCTATAGAGTGAAGAGAAATAATAGTGGTAAAACTAAAGATAGGAGACTTAAAATATGAATAGAAAATGGATTACGAAAATCAAAGACCAAAAAAAGAATCAAAGACCAAAACAAAATGTGCCATACAGTACTACTTTCTATCTAGTCTGATCTAGGCAAAGAACCTATTTTGAGATTCAACTATATCTCTTTTTAAAAGCAACTTTTAAAGAAAATTTTAAAATATTTTATGTCTAAAGTAGAAATTTAGAAACTATAAAAAAAAGATAAAAAGGAAAATAGGCTGAGTGCTGTGGCTCACGCCTGTAATCCCAACACTTTGGGAGGCTGAAGCTGGAAAATTCCTTGAGCCCGGGAATTTGACACCAGCCTGAGCAACACAGTAAGACGTCGTCTCTATAAAAAATAAACAATAACAAAATTAGTTGGGCCTGGTGGCGTGTCTGTAGTCCCAGCTACTTGGGAGGCTGACATGGGAAGATCACTTGAGCCTGGGAAGTGAGCTATGATTGCACCACTGCAGTCTAGCCTAGATGAGTAAGTGAGACCTTGTCTTTAAAAAAAAAAAAAAGAAAAGAATAAAAATGGAATTTAAAAAAAAGAGAAAAGGCCGGGCATGGTGGCTCACACATGTAATCCTGATCCGGAGGCCGAGGCGGGCGGATCACCTGAGGTCAGGAGTTCGAGACCAGCCTGACCAACATGGAGAAACCCCATCTCTAGTGAAAATACAAAATTAGCCAGGCATGGTGGTGTGTGCCTATAATCCCAGCTACTCGAGAGGCTGAGGCAGGATAATCTCTTGAACTCAGGAGGCAGAGGTTGCGGTAAGCCAAGATCGTGACATTGCACTCCAGCCTAGGCAACAAGAGCGAAACTCTGTCTCAAAAAAAAAAAAAAAAAAAAAAGAGAGAGAGAGAAAAAATGAATTAAAGAAGAAAAAATGCTTAATTTTTCCATCTTAATATTCTTTCTTCATTATACCTGTGTATATACATACATTTGGGATCATGCTCTGTATTCTTTAGTTAGCATTTTATTGTGTCTTTTTGGGGTTGATGGAGGTAGTCATTAGTATGCCTATGAGCCAGGTGGAATGCTCACACCTGTAATCTCAGCAGCTCAGGACTCTAAGATGAGAGGATCACTTGGGACCAGGAGTTTAAGACCAGTCTGGGCAACATAGCAAGGTGCTGTCTCTACAAAAATTAAAGAATTAACTGGGCCTGGTGGTATGTGCCTATAGTCCCAGCTACTTGGAAGGTTGAGGCAGAAGGATCACTTGAGCCTAGGAGTTCAAGGTTGTAGTGAGCTATGATCACGCTACTACTATACTACAGCCAGGACACAAAGTGAGGCTGTGTCTCTTAAAAAACAAAACTTACACACACACACACACACACACACACGGGGTGGTCAAGTAGTATGAGGGCAATGAATTTCTTGAATTCTTTTATGTGAAAAACAGCTAAAAACACCATAACCTAGTTTTATGATTTGTAGGTAAAGTAGGATTTTTTAAATTACTCTTTGATATAATTGTGATAAGAAGTGCTGAGGAATGAAATTAGCTTTGATTGGATTAAATATCTGCCTTGTAATCAAAACATAGTCTAGTAGTTTTAATTCAGTTCTTGATTCCATGTGTCATAATGCCCCAAATAACCAGGCTACTGCTACTGGCATTAATGGTTGCCAGCACCATCTGGAATAATTCAGAAATGCAAGATGAAAGGAATTTCTATACCATTTAATTTTTTTTCTCTCTCTTAGAGCAAAATTTTTCCATCTAGTAAGTGAATGTTATGAGGAACTTAATTTTGAGAAAAAGCAATTTGATTCATAAAAACAGAATTTTGCTCCATTTCTTTTTCTTTACTAATGCCAAGAGCCAGTCTGCTTTTTCCATTAGTTAATATGATTGATATCAGATTGTTAAAATGAGAAATAAAAAAATATAGAGTAAGGAGAATGAATATAAACATTATTTGTCTTTTTACTTCCTCTGGTGATAACAGATTTTATTATATTGTCTGTGGCTGAATTCTTCTGTAGATACTGAAGGTGGCCGAAAGTGAACATCTGAAATGTAACTTCTTAGTATGCATTTTCAATGGAGAATGAATTTTTATCATACCATCTATGTCATTAATTCACGATTTTATCTTGAATAATGTTTCCCAGCTTTATTGTGTAAACTGATAAAATAGTGTGCATTTAAGTAAGGTGTACAACATGATTTGATACATTATGTATACATTGTGAAAGATTACCACAATCAAGCTAATTAACATGTCCATCACCTCACATACTTACTACTTATTTTGTGTGTGGTTAGAACTCTTAAGATCTGTTCTTAGCAAATTTCAAGTGTACCATACAGTATTATTAATTATAGTCACCACACTATACATTGAATCTTCAGAACTTACTCATATAACTGAAGGTTTGTGTCATTTAACAAACATCTTTCATGATCTCCCCTTTGCCCAATCCCCTAGAAACCACCATTCTACTCTATGAGTTCTGCGAGTTTGATGTTTTTGGGTTCATTCATGTCACAGTGGCAGTATTTCCCTTTTGTTGTTTCGAAGCAGAGTCTCAGTCTGTCACCCGGGCTGGAGTGCAGCGAAGCAGTCCGAGCTCACTGCAACCTCCACTTCCTGGGCTCAAGCAATTTTTTTGCCTCAGCTTCTTGAGTAGCTGGGATTACAGGCGTGCACCACCAAGTCTGGCTAATTTTTTTATTTTTAGTAGAGATGGAATTTAGCCATGTTGGCCAGGCTGGTCTCAAACTCTTGGCCTCAAGTAATCCACCTGCCTCGGCCTCCCAAAGTGCTGGGATTACAGGCATGAGCCACTGTGCCTGGCCTTTTTTGTTTGTTTTATGGCTGATAAATATTCCATTTGATTATATATGCCACATTTTCTTTATCTATTCATCTGATGTACACTTACTTGTTTTCACATTTTGGCTATCGTGACTAATATTGCAGTGATCATGAGAGTGCAGATACCTTTTTTGAGATCCTGATTTCAGTTGTTTTTTGATATGTATGAGAAGTGGCATTGCTTAGTCATATGGTAGTTCTGTTTTTAATGTTTAGAGGAAACTTCTTGCTGTTTTCCATAATGGCTGTACCTATTTACATTCCTACCAGCAGTGTACCAGGATTCTCTTTTCTCCACATCCTTGCCAATACTCGTTATCTTTTGTCTTATAGTATCCATTCTAACTGGTATGAGATGATATCTCATTGTGGTTTTGATTTGCATCTTCCTGTGATGTTGAGTATGTTTTCATATTTAGCTATCCTTTGGTCTGTTGAGCATTTCTCCATATACTCGGTGGCACTTTGGTCATTGAAGGTCTTCTTTTGAGAAATGTTTATTCAGATTCTTTGCCCATTTAAAAATAAGGTTATTTGTTTTCTTGCTATTGAGTTATGTAGATGTTTTGAATATTAACTCCTTATCAGATAGATTTTTAAGCATTTTTTCCCATTCTGTAAGTTGTCTCTTTGCTGATTATCTGCATTGCTGTGCAGAAGCATTTTAGTATGATGCAGTCTCATTTGTCTGTTCTTGCTTTTGTTGCCTGTGCTTTTGGGGTGATGTTTAAAAAATCATTGTAAACATCAGGAAGCTTGCTTTCTCCTATGTTTTCTTCTACTAGTTTTATAGTTTGAGGTCTTACGTTTAAGTCTAATCTGTTTTGAGTCAGTTTCTGTATATGGTTAGAGATAAAAGTCCAATTTAATTCTCCTGGATGTAGATATCCAGTTTCCCCAGCACCGTTTATTGAAGAGATTATACTTTACCCAATATGTGTTCTTGGTATCTCTATCACAGATCGATTAACTGTAAATGCATGGATTTATTTCTGGGCTTTCTATTCCATTCCATTGGTATAGATGTCTGTTTTTGTGCTGATACCATAGTGTTTGTTTTGATTACTATGGATTTGTAATATAGTTTGAAATCAGGAAGTGTGATAACTCCAGCTTTGTTTTTCTTACTTATGATTGGCTATTCAGGATCTATTATGGTTCCATACGAAGTTTAGAATTATTCTTTCTATTTTTGTGAAACAGTATCATTTTTATTTTGATAGGGACTGCATTGAATCTGTAGATTGCTTTGAGTACTATGGACATTTTAACAGCATTAATTGTTTCAATTCATGAACATAGATTATCTTTCCATTTGTATGTATCTTTTTCAATTCCTTTGTCTTCTAGTTTTTAGTGTACAAATCTTTCAGCCACTTAAGATTGTTTATTCCTATGAACTTCTTGATGCTATTGTAAACAATGTTTTTTAAAATTTATTTTTTAGATAGTTCATTGTTAGTGTATAAAAACAACTAATTTTGTATATTTTATATTCTGCAACTTTACTGAATTTATTATAATAGTTTAATAATTTTTTGTGTAGGCTTTAGGGTTTTCTATGTATGAGGTCATGTCATCTGCAAATAGAGATAATTTATCTTTTTATTTTCCAATTTGTGTGCCATTTAGTTCTTTTTCTTTCCTAATAGACTAGGACTTCCAATATTCTGTTGAGAGGTGGTGAGAGTGGGGCTCCCTTTTCTTGTTCCTGATCTTAGGGGAAGAGCTTTGAACACCATTAGGTATATCAGCTGTGGGCTAATCATAATTAACCTTTATTGTGTTGAGGTACATTACTTCTTTACCTAATTTATTGAGAGTCTTTATCATGAAAGTCTATTTAATTTTGTCAAATGCTTTTTCAGATGATTGTGTGGTTTTTAACTTTCATGCTGTTAGTGTGGTATATGACATTTATTAATTTGTATATTTTTAACTATTCTTGCAAATTCCACTTGATTATAGTGAATGATCCTTTTAATGTGCTGTTGAATTCAGTTTCCTAGTATTTTGTTATAACTTTTGCATCTAGTTTCATTAGGAATATTTGGACTGTAATTTTCTTTTCTTATAGTATCATTATCTGGTCTTGGTATAAGATCAATACTTGCCTTTTAAAATGAGTTTGGATATGTTTTTGCCTCTTTAATTCTTTGGTTGAATTTGAGAAGAACTGATACTAGTTTGTCCTTAAATGTTTGGTGGAATTCACCTGTGAAGCCATCTGGTCCTCAGTTTTTCTTTGTTGGGAGGTTTTTAACTACTGCTGTAGTCTTCTTACTTGTTATTGGTCTGTTCAGCTATTAATATTTCTTCACTTGTCCAGGTACAGTGGGGTTACACCTGTAATCCCAGCACTTTGGAAGGCTGAGGCAGGAGGATCACTTGAGGCCAGGCTTTGGAGACCAGACTGGGCAACACAGCAAGACCATGTCCCTACAAAACATAAAAAGATAACTAGTTGCAGTGGTGTATGCCAGTAGTTGTAGCAACTCGGGAGGCTGAGGCGAGAGGATCCCTTGACCCTAGAATTTTGATGAACTATGGTGGTGCCACTGTGCTCCAGCCTGGACAACAGAGCAAGAACTAATCTCTTTTAAAAAAAAGTCTTCATTTTTTTTTTAAATCATTCAGTCTTGTTAGGATATATGTTTCTAGAAATATATCCATTTCTTGTAGGTTATCCAAGTTGTTAGTGTATTGTTTTTCATAATATTCTCTTTGTATTCCTGTTTATCAGTTGTAATGTCTTCTCTTTCATGTCTGATTTTATTTGTTTGAATTCTCTTTCTCAGTTATTCTAGCTGGAAGCTTGTCAATTTTGATTATCTTTTGACAAACAACTATTATGTTGATTTTTTAAAAAAGTCTTTCTAGTCTCTTTCATTTATTTCTTCTCTTTATCATTTCCTTACTTTAGCTAACTTTGGGCTTAGTTTTTTCTTTTTTCTATTGCCTTGAGGTATAAAGTTAAGTTGTTTATTTGAGATCTTTTTTTTCTTGAAGTTTATTGCCATAAACTTGTCTCTTTGAACTGCTTTGCTGTATATAGGTTTTGGAATGTTGTGTTTCCATTTTATTTGCCTGAAGATATGACTCTCTCTCTCTTTCTCTCTTTTTTTTTTTTTTTTAAGTTGGAGTCTGGCTCTGTCACCCAGGCTAGAGTGCAATGGCATGATCTTGGCTCACTACAACCTCTGCCGCCTGGGTTCAAGTAATTCTCCTGCCTCAGGCTCTGAAGTAGCTGAGACTACAGGCATGTGCCACCACCACTTGGCTAATTTTTTATTTTTAGTAGAGATGGGGTTTCACCATGTTGGTTAGGCTGATCTCGATCTCCTGACCTCAAATGGTCTGCCTACCTCGGTCTCCCAAAGTGCTGTGTATAGGTATGAGCTACTGCGCCCGGCCTGACTTTTTGACTTTCCTTTTGATTTCTTCTTTGACCCAACAGTTTTGTTAAGAGTATCTTGTTTACTTTCCATATATTTGTGAATTTTATAATTTCCCTCCTGTTGTTGATTTCTAATTTTATACCATTGTAGTTGGAAAACATACTTGATATAATTTTAACATACTCAGATTTAACACTTTGTGGCCTAACATATGGTATATTCTGGGGAATGCTCTGTGTGTACTTGAGAAGGCTATGTTTTCTGCTGCTGTTGGATGGCTGTTCCATATAGTCTGTTATTTGCTCTATACTCTTATTCAGGTCTGATGTTTTCTTATTGATAACTGAGTGACATATCCATTATTAAAAGTAGGGTAGTAAAGTCCTCTGATATTATTGTATTGCTGTTTCTCCCTTCACTTCTGTATTTGTTTTATATATTCAGGTGCTCTAAGGTTGGATGCATATATATTAATACATTTACAACCGTAATATTCTCTTGATGAATTGACCCATTTATTGTTGTATAATAACCTTCTTTGTCTGTTGTGACTGATGGTGACTGAAAGTCTATTGTACCTGACATAAGTAAGGGCACTTTTATTCTTTTTTGGTTACCATTTCTGTGGAATCTCTTTTTTTATCCTTTTATTTTCAGCCTGTGTGTGTCCTTATGGCAAAAGTGAGTCTCTTTTAGGCATCATATTGTTGGATACTTAAAAAAAAATCTGTTAAACACTGTGTATCTTTGACTGGAGAATTTAATTCATTTAAAGTAATTATTGACAGGTAAGGCCATTTTGTTGTTCTCTGGCTGTTTTTTAGATCCTTTGTTCCTTTCTCTCTTGCTGCCTTCCTCTGTGATTTGATGATTTTTTTTTTATAGTGGTATGCTTAATTCCTTTCTGTCTTTTATATATTACTGGAGGTTAGTTTTCTTTGTGGTTACCATGAAGGTTACATAAAACACAACAGGCTGTTTTAAGGTTCTAGTAACTGAACTTTAATTACCTACAAAAATTCTACAATTTTACTTCTCCCTCCTTCACAGTTTATGCTACCGATGTCACACTTTACATCTTTTTATATTTGTGTACTTATTAACAATTGTAGCTATAGTTCTTTTTATATTTTTGTCTTTTAACTTTTATACTGATTAAAATTGATTTATGTACCAGCATTACAATATTCTCAATTTGACTGTATATTTATTTTTACTAGTGAGTTTTATACTTTAACGTCTTTTCGTGTTTTTGTTTTTTATTTTTATTTTTTAAATGGAGTTTTACCATGTTGGTCAGGCTGGTCTCAAACTCCTGAACTCGTGATCTGCCCATCTCAGCCTCCCAGAGTGCTGGGATCACAGGCATGAGCCACTGTGCCTGGCCTTGTTTTCGTATTTTTATTTAGTGTTGTTTAGTTTCAACTCAGAGAACTCCCTGTAACATTTCTTATAAGGAAGGTCTAGTGCAATGAACTCCCTTAGCTTGTGTTTGTCTAAAAATGTCTTTATCTCTTCTTTATTTCTGAAGGACAACTTTCTTATGTATAATATTCTTGGCTGACAATTTTTTATCTTTTAGCACTTTGACTATATCATCTCATTCCCTCCTGTTCTGCAAGATTTCTGCTGAGAAATCCACTGATTGCTTTTCGGTGGTGGTAATGGTGGTATGTGTGTTTCTTGGGGGTTTCCTTGTATTGTATAGGTTGCTTTTCTTCTGCTGCTTTCAAAATTTTCTCTTTGCCTTTGATTTTTCAGCATTCACTTATACTGTGTTTCAGTGTAATCTTTAACTTGAGCTTTTGAGCTTCATGAATCTAGATGTCCATATTTCTTTCAGGATTTGAGAAATTCTGAGGCAATATTCATTTAAGTAAGCTAGATATTTCTTCTGTTCTCTTTTGGGGCCTTGATCATGCACATGTTCATTCATTTGATGCTGCATCACAGTTTCTGTATGCTTTTGTCATTTTTTAATTCATTTTTCTTTTTTGTTTCTCTAACTGGATAAAAATGTGTTTGAGTTCACTGATGCTTTCTTCTGCATAGCCTAGTTTCCTATTGAAGCTATTAATTTTTTTTTCAGTTATCAGTGTATTCTTCAGTTGCAGGATTTCTGTTTGGTTCTTTAGAGTTTCTATTCCTTTATTGAACTATTTGTTTTGATCATGTATTGTTGTCCTGACTTGTATTGAGTTTCCTGATTTTTGTTGCTAGGTTCTCTTGAATCTCATTGAGCTTCTTTAGAATGATTATCTTTAATTCTATCAGTCATTTCATGGATCTCCATTCCTTTGGGATCAGTCATAAGGGCTTTATTAGTTTACTTCAGTGATGTATTATATAATTGTATACATAGAAAACCAAAAAGAATCTATAGGAAAATAATTAGAATTAACAAGAGCATTTAACAGGTTTTCCTGATATAATAAACATATACAGGAATCATGTTCCTGTTTATATGCCAGCAAAAAGCCACTAGAAAATGTGATTTTAAAAAGTTATTAAAATAATTGATTTAGGAAAAGTTCATTAGTGCATGGAGTCACTAGGTGAAAGGTTGATAAAAGGTGAATTCTACACACAGAAGAGACCAAACTGTGACTGCCTTAAAGCACCGGTTAATCTTAGCTTTGTTAAGAGTGAGAAAACCAAGGACCAGGCATGGTGGCTAACGCCTGTAATCCCAGCACTTTGGGAGGCTGAGGAGGGCAGATCACTTGAGGCCAAGAGTTTGAGACTAGCCTGGCCCACATGGCAAAACCCCTTCTCTACTAAAAATACAAAAATTAGCCAGGCTTGGTGTTGCATGGCTGTAATGCCAGGTACTTGGGAGGCTGAGGCATCAGCATGGCTTTAACCTGGGAGGTGGAGGTTGCAGTGAGCCGACATTGTACTACTACACTTCAACGTGGGCAACAGAGCGAAACCCTGTCTCAACAACAACAAAAAAAAGTGAGGAAAGTCGGACATTATATGCTCTCAGATCTGAGGCAGTGTCAGTTACACAACACCATTATTATTTTTATCTAAAAATGGAAATGGAATATATTCAAGTCTAAAGCTAATATTCATTATCAAAAGAAACAAAAAGCAAGAGAAATAGAGAAACAAGTTGAATTCCATCATGAAGAAGCAAACATACAATCTAGAGCGTGAGTCATTGTATGTAACAATTGATTTCCTTTAATAAAAAAATCACTGGCAATCCAAAAGGGTACTTTGGAGGAGGTAAGAGACTTTTCTCTAGATTAGTAGGGATTTGAAAGATCTAACAAATAAGCAAAATATGTAGGCATTTTTTGTATTTTGATTCAAGTAAAGTAGCTGTAAAAATAAACTTTGAGACGAATGTGGAAATTTCAATATGGACTATATATTGATATTGAGGAATTATTAATTTTGTTACAATATACGTCGTTAAAAATGCTCTTTTTTTGGAGATGCATAAGGAAGCATGTGTAAGGGTGTAATGATGTGGTGTCTGGAATTTTAAATGATGGCAAAACATGTAATATGCTTAGGAATAAAACATATACACATCTTTTATGGAGGAAAATATAGTGCTTTGTTAGAAGCCTTTTAAGGAGACCTAAACAAATAGATAATACAGACTGACTTACAAGTTTTCAACTTAATGATGGTGCAAAAGTGGTACACATTAGCAAAACCATACTTTGAGTTTTGATATTTTCCTATGCTAGCTATATGTATTATGATACTGTCTTGTGATGCTGGACAGTGACAGTGAGCCACAGATTCCAGTTAGCCACACAGCTAGGAGGGTAAACAACTGATACTTTCAGATTCGGTGTATTAAATGCATTTTGGACTTAGGATATTTTCAACTTAGGGTGGGTTTATTGGGATATAGCCCAGTGGTAAGTTGAGGAGTGTCTATAGTATGTTAATGAATTGAAAGATCCAAAGCATGAAGTTTTTCCCAAACTTATATTGCTTCAGTGTGACTGGAATCAAAATCCCAGAGGCTGCTGTTGGGTTTTTTGTTGCTGTAGTTGGTTGGTTGGTTTGGTAGAACTTGATGGGCTAGTTCTGAAATTTCTGTGAGAAGTGTAAAGGGCCAAGAATAGCTAAGACAGTTTTGAAGAAGAAAAAGGTAGGAAGCCTTGCCTTACTAGTTACTTCTTGTAAAGGTGTAGTAATTAAGGTCTATATAGATATGGCACAGAAATATACAAACATAGCCACAAAACAGTACACATATATATAGAAACTTTGTACACATGCCAGAAGTGGCAATGCATGTAAGTATTCCTGGGAAAATTCATTATAAATACATGTAACAAATGAAATTTTATTTTTGTCTTATACCAGATCCCTCAAAATGGAAGTATGTTGTTAACTCATAACATATACAACATCAGTTTCAGATGGATTAATGACTACAATGTAAAAGACAAAGTTTAATGTGGTTTTAGGGGAATATCTTTATAAACTTGGGATGGACAAGATTTTGTAGAAATGTCACAGAATTGTACATTATAAAGGAGGAAACTGATATATTTGAAACAATTTAAACTTTTAGGCTGCACACAGTGGCACATGCCTGTAATCCCAGCACTGGGAGGCAGAGGCCAGTGGATTGCTTGAGTTCAGAAGTTCAACATCAGCATAGGCAACATAGTGAAACCTCATCTCTACTAAAAATACTAAAAATTAGTTGGGTGTGGTGGCACCTGCTTGTAATTTCAGCTGCTTAGGAGGCTGAAGTGGGAGAAATCTTGAGCCTGGGTGGTCAAAGCTGCAGTGAGCTGAGATTGTGCCACTGCACACTAGCCTTGATGACTGAGTGAGACTCCATCTTGAAAAAAATTTTTTTTCAATTCTATAAATGAAAAGATGTAAAGAAATCATAGACTAGAATAAAATACTTACATAACATGTAACAGATAAAACATTATCTTTAATGTGTAGAGATACCTATAAATCATTAGGAAAAAGATATCTTAATTCTAGAAATGGACAAAAGAATGAATAGCTATTTTACAGACGTGGAAACAGGAATGACCAAATACTGTAAGATAAGATATTCAGCCTAGGTGGTTAGAAACATGCATTTTAAAACTATAATGAGGTACTTTTTTTTTTTTTCCTGCTAGACTGGAAACATTTAGAAAGTCAGTACCGTGCATTAGTGGATATGAAGAGGTATAATGGGCACTGTTATGCACTGCTAGCAAGAGTATAAATTAACATAGCTTCTTGGAAAATAAAATAAGGTGTACCTGCTGTATGTCCTAGCAATTTAGTCCCTAGGCCTACACATTGGAGGTGTTCTTTCACAGGTATATCAGAGTGTACGTAGCAGTGTTACTTAAAATAGCAAGAAAATGGGAACAACCCAATTGTCATCTTCTGGGGAGTAGATTAAAATAATTGCCATATATTATTTCATACCTCAGTGAAAGTGGAGAGGATTAAAAGATACATTACCCTTTGAATGGTCTAAGTCTCGAAACATATTGAAATGAAATAATATTGAATATCATTCTGTACTAAAAAGAAAAAGGAATAGTCATCAGTAAATTTTATAAAGCTCAAAAACATAGGAACTATAAATGAACAGTTTATATATATATATATGTATATATATATGTAGCAAAACAATAATAAAAGCAAATGGGGTTTAAACATAAATTTTGAGATATAGGTTGTTCTTATTAATGGAGGATAGACCAATAGTAGAGAGAGACACAATAGGGAGCTTCAGAAGTAAATACAATGTTCCATTTCTTAAGCTAGGTTTCTAGATTTTTATGTCATTATTTTATATACATCTACATTATATACAGTTTATTGAATGTTTGAAATATTTAATAATGGTAAAATTAGAGTTGTTTTACAAAACTTTCTTTTTCTGTCAGCCATTCTAATATTTCAGCACATTGATGTCTGGAGACTGCTTCCATATTTCCAAAATCTCTGATTCGGTTTCTTTTTAGTTATTTCAGATTATCCCATCCCTTTCTTTTGTTTTATGATTTCGTTGTTCTTTATAGAGTATATGCCGAAATACATGTTCTTTAGGGGAAAACTTATTTTTGTGAACAAATGTGCTACCATTGATGGGAAAGAATTTGGAATTGTTGAGAAAATTTGCAGCATATATTTATTTGTTGGTTTTCAGTGATTCCTTATTGTCACTGGTGTAAGTCTCTAAATAAATATATTCATTTCTGTGCATACATAATGCTAAGCTTTGTTTTTCTCCTTCTATCATTAGGCAAGTGAAAGACCAGAATAAGAAGGTAGCAAATCTGAAGCATAAGGAACAGGTGGAAAAAAAGAAGAGTGCACAAATGCTAGAGGAGGCTCGACGACGGGAGGACAATCTCAACGACAGCTCTCAGCAGCTACAGGTTAGAACACGAGGAGAATCTGAAAGGATCGGGTGAAGAGATTTGATCCATAATTGCATGTTGTTTTTCTCTTCATCTTTATCCTCCTCTTTTTTCTCTAACCCTGCTTGCTGCCTTCCTCTCAGACCAACTGTTTAGCAGTAAAGGAATGGCTTTAAATAGAAAATGCAAGTTTTATTCCACAGCTTTATGAGGACACCTCAGCATAGGAGAAAGTTCATCTTGCTTCAAGTTGATCACACGTAATTGGTAAGTTCAATGACAGTTTAATGAGTGGGTTATATTAGGCTTCAGGGTTGTCAGTATAACTCTTGGCCAGTTCCATTCATTAAAATGGATTGCTAATCTTAGTTTGTGTCTTTTTTCCTTTTTTCCATTCTTCCTTTCTCTTTTCCTTCTATGTCTCTAACTTCCCTCTATCTTTCCTTCTTTTCCTTTTTTTAAATATTCAATTTAGGGAGAATATTTTGCAGTCATACAGGATGTGACTTATAAACTATATTTTTTCTCTTCAGTGGAGTGATAATTGATGCGTAAACCTAATTATTCACACATTAATTAAACGAGACTCAATAGCAGCAGTAGCAGCTACCATATTATAAGTGCCAGCTAGGTCCTCAGTATTTGAAACTAGGCTCTGGTCATTCATTTTGTTCTAACCTGCACAGTAATTCAAATGGAGCAGGTGGTATTGTGTACATTTTGCACCTGAGGAAATAAATTCAGAGACATTGCATTACTTACATAAACACAAATGACTTCTAAGTGGCTCAGCCATGATTTTAACTGGGACTTCCTGAATCTGTAGACTATCCTCTTTGTCTTGATGATAATGCTTCAGAATGAAGGTTTAGATTATAGGGAAGAATACCATAAACATGCTGGAGTCTCTGAAACTCTTGCTAAGACTCTGACAGATTGTTTTTCTCTAGTTAACAATTTCTAATTGGGTCTGATACCGTATGTATGCCACAATTACAATCTTTACTAGACAGATTTGGTGGGGTTACTATCTAGAAGTCATTTTGAGGCTTTACGGCAAATTCATTTAAGACATGAAGAAGACTCTACTTTTTACTTCTTTTTCTTATTCCTCTTTTATGTAACTTTTACTGATTATAGAAAAAGTGTAAATTTCCTCAAATAGATCAAATTTTGTAAAAAGCAGCATACCAAGTTTTCCTCATCCTTGCCAATAGCAGTTAATACTGGTAGTGTTCTCATTTTTCTATTCTTCCTCCCCCCCCCTTTTTTTTTTTTTAACAAAATACAAATCTGATGAGTGGAAAATACTTCATTTTGTGTTAATTTATGTTTCTCTGATTACCAGTGACATTGTTTTTTCATGTCTTGAATTTTCTTTTGTTTTTAAATCTAATTTAAATCTCTCTTCCATGTTAGCTTTTCCTCCCATGGATTTTTGGTTAGTTTATCCCCATTTTGAGAGTATAAATTTACATGTAAATACTTTTAAGTTGTTCTGTGCTTTCATATTTTTACCTTTACTTTTTAATTTAATTGATTTTATGGTATTTGTTTGGTGAGGATGTTTTTTCTTTATTGCTAACTTCACTAGAATGTTTATAGGAAATTATTTCATTGCTCACAAACTTTAATTGATGTCTTTATAGTTTATGAAATTGATGATTAGTCTAAGATTTCAATTTAACTTCCCTTCTTGAACTAGGGCCACATTGTTTTTTAATTATAGAAAATATTTATTTTATGATAAGGCAAGCCCGTCTTTATGTTAGCACTTTAACTGTTTCATTTGTCTTCTCTTCTCCTGGCTGCCATTTAATGTTTTCTCTTAGCTGTCTGTCTTTATAAACCAAAGATACTCTTCTAATCCTCTGTCAGTTGTTAATGATGACACCAAAAGTGCTTTCATATGTAATCTCTTATTTCCTGTTTATATAAACTAAAAGATAAATAAGATAGATACTATTTATTTATATTTTACATATAGGGAAAACTAATTTAGAGTGGATGACTGACTTCTCCAAGGTGTCTAACTAAACGATAGATACCAAAGTTATGAAAAAGATAGCTGATGTCCATGTGCAAGTTACACAGAGATGTAATTCATTCAAATACAGTGAAAAGAGCACTGGACTACAAGTTAGGATACTTAGGATCTGATATCCATTCTTTTACTAACTACTCAGTTGCTTAAGTATATTTCTTTTTATTTATTTATGTATTTATTTATTTATTTGCTTATTTACTTACTTTAGAGACAGTCTCACTCTGTCACCTAGGCTGGAGTGCAGTGGTGTGATCCTCCTGCCTCAGCCTCCCGAGTAACTGGGACTGCAGGCTTGTAATTCTTTAGCTTTTTTGTAGAGATGAGGTCTCACTATGTTGCCTTAGGCTGGTCTTGAACTCTTGGCCTCACATAATCCTCCTACGTCAGCCTCCCACAGTGCTAGGATTATAGGTGTGAGCCACTGTGCCTGACCCCATGAATCATAGAGATCACAATCTGGGTATTAGGGATACTCACTACCACTGGGTTGTCATTTATAACAACATAATTAAGAAATATAGCCAGGCATTGTGGCTCATACTAATCCTAGTGACTTGGGAGGTGAGGTGGAAGATCACTTGAGACCAGGAGTTCAAGACCAACCTAGGCAACATAGTGAAACCCTGTCTCTAAAAAAGATTTAAGAAATTAGCCTGGCAGGATGATGTGCACGTGTGGTCTCAGCCACTTTAGAGGCTGAGGTTGGAGAAATACTTTAGCCCAGGAGTCAAGGTGAGCTATGATTATGCCACTGTACTCTAGCATATGTGACAGGGCAAGACCCTGTCTTTAAAATAAATTAAATAGAAATAAAAGAAGTTAGAAATTCTTGGAGAAATGACTCATTCCAGGATTGGAGCAAGAAATGTACAAGGTAAACCTAAATTAGTGGTTCTCAAACTTGGGTGCATTGGAGTTACATGGAGGGCTATTAGAAAAATAGATTGCCGTCTCCTGTCCCTAGGGGTTTTGATTCAGTAAGTTTGGGGAAGGCCCCAAGAATTTGCATTTCTAACAAGTTCCTGGGTGATGATAACATTCCTGGACCAGGGACCACATTTTGAAAAGTACTGCACTATAGCATCATGTGATATCAAAAATTAAGAACCTATCAAAGACTCCTAGGGTCATATAAGGATGGACAGAGAAGCAAGAATGAAGGGGCTATCCTTGGCCTAGGATAGACAGAGCCTAGAAAAGACTAATGGGTACAGTTGTTTAAAACAAATATTTTTAAATCCAGAAACTTCATAATGAGACTATAAAAATAATTTGGAGATTGCTGGGGCACCAACGCCCTAACATTGGGATTTACTTTTAAAATTCCAATGATAGTGAGGGAAACATTCGCCAGTTCTTGGTAGTTTATTGAAGCTGAGTGATGGTGACATGAGGTTTATGATATTATTTTCCCTATACTTTGATGTGTTTGAAATTGTCCCTAATAAAATGCTGAAAAAGAAATATATCACTTAATCGCTTGAAATTTTCATATCTCTAAAATGAGTCTTAAGACAGATTAAGACTTCACTCCTTGAAATTTAGTGTGTCTTTCAGTTCTAAACTAGCTTTTTAACCATATTTATATAGCCTTGGAATGGAGCCCTTGACTCTGGTATAGTTTCTTTTTTTTTTGAGATGGTGTTTCCCTCTGTCACCAGGCTGGAGTGCAGTGGCATGATCTCGGCTCACTACAACCTCCGACTCCCTGGTTCAAACGATTCTCCTGCCTCAGTCTTCCAAGTAGCTGGGATTACAGGCGTGCGCCACCATGCCTGGCTAATTTTTGTATATTTAGTAGAGACGGGGTTTCACTATGTTGGCCAGGATGTTCTCAATCTCCTGACCTTGTGATCTACCCGCCTCAGGCTCCCAAAGTGCTGGGATTACAGGTGTGAGCCACTGCACCCAGCTGACTCTGGCTTAGTTTCTTAGCCAAACTCCTTATTTGTATTTTCCCTTTACTTGAGAAATATTTTTTGTATTTTCCAAGTAACTTTTTTTTTTCATATTTTTGCTTGAATTTCATGGAGTTGGTTTCTTCAGTTTTTAAACTGAAGGTGTAATATACCTTTGCTTTGTTTAAAAATTATAATTTTTAATTAACATACTAGAAAAATTAATCCATAGTATTTATTTGTTTACATCCCTCTACATTTTTTTAACTTAATTTTACTTATTTATAATAGCTATATGTATACATATACTCTTTTGTATCTTGCTTTTTAAAAACTTTATATTATATCATTTAAACATGTCCAAGAGTTATGTGTTTCATAATGATGCTTATACTTATTATTTTCAATTAAGTCCAGAGGTCAGTAGCTTTGTACATGCTCCTGTTTCTCTGGACATTTCTTAATTTTCAATTTTCCCAGAACAAATTTGTACAGATAAATTGTACCCAGTTTGGTGATGTTCTTTGGCTATTTCTCAGAGCAGACTTACTCAGTCAAAGTATATGAAGCATTGTAGCTTTTCCCAAATTTCTATTACCAAAGGTGAGCTGATTTATAATACCCCCAGCAGTTTGCAAGCATTCTATTTTCTCAGTAGCCACTTTGGTTCTATTTAATTTTTTGCTCATTTTACACACATATAATGGTGTCTTCAAGTTGTTATATTTCATTTCTTCAGTGACACGTTTCGTTTTTCACATGTAATGATTTATTATCTGAAATTTCTATGTCAGATTTTAATTACATATGCTACTTACCATGAGGATCTTTGTATGTCACCTACTTTGAATTGATTATGTTATGAATTACATTGAGGAATGATGATTGTTATATATTTTTTCTTTTTCAGTCATTTTTCTTTTGGAATTTATTAGATTTTGTTGTTAAACCTCTTTTCAAAACAAATCTTTTAATTTGCTTATCTTGTCCTTTCAAGGCTATTTTTTTCATTTAATCTCTCATTTGCAATAGAGTGAAACATATTAGGTTCTTTTAGTTCTTTAGTTTCTTGTAAATATTCATTGCTTTAATGCCTGTGGAATTTATTTGATATATCTTATAAAACATAGATTTAAAGTACTCTTTCTTTACCCTGTTACCAAATTCTCTTGGTAGCGTTTAGTAAATAGTTATTCTTTAAAAAAATTTTTTAGATCTACCTAATCATATGCTGGATAATCACATAGAACTTCTAAACATAGAAATTTCCATTTTATTCTAGATTTTTTATTTTGGCTTTAATCCAATTCTTCTTCTTCTTCTTCTTCTTCTTCTTTTTTTTTTAAGACAGAGTCTTGCTCTGTCCCCAAGGCTGGAGTGCAGTGGCATGATCTCGGCTCACTGCAGCCTCCGCCTCTCGGGTTCAAGTGATTCATCTGCCTCAGCCTCCCAAGAAGCTGGGATTACAGGCATAAGCCACCAAGCCTGGCTAATTTTTTTTGTATTTTTAGTAGAGATGGGGTTTCACCATGTTGGCCAGGCTGGTCTCGATCTTCTGACCTCAGGTGATCCACCTGCCTAGGCCTCCCAAAGTGCTGGGATTACAGGTGTAAGCCACCACACCTGGCCTTTTTGCATTTCTTTTGTACTTTGTTTACAAGTTAGTAGGTCGTCTTCAACATCATTAACTTTATCTCAAAACCTTTTTTCTAGATGAATTTATCAATTTTTTCAATAACCTTTGAAATATCATTTGAGTATTTATTATGTTAAAAATGTTTAAGGAATATAAAATATTTTCTAAATAAATCTGATATCCAGATTACAACCAAATTATTAAAGATTTTTGGTAGATCACAGAGAAGAAAAAGGTAAATGAAACTTTGAGCCATAAAAAAGATGAAAAAAAATTAGGAAATGCTCTGCAATGTGTTCACCTGTAAAATAATGTTTCTTCGTATGAACACTGAGACAAATTCCTTACAGAGCTCCTGTCTTTAAAGGTTGTGAGCATTAATGAGATGATACATGTAAAAGCTTCTATAAGAGCAAATGTTAACAGGATTGGACTAGGTAGTAGCAACGTAACAGTGGGCCCTCCATATCCATAGGTTCTGCAGTCTTTGATTCAGCCAACCATGGATTGAAAATATGGAAAAAAAACACCCAATTAAACAAAATAATACAACAATGAAAAATAAATAGAAACTAATACAGTATAGCAGCAATTTACATAGTGTTTACATTGTATTGGGTATTTGAAGAAATCTACAGATGATTTAAAATATGTGCGAAGATGTGCATAGATTGTCTGCAAATACTACAGCTTTTTATATCAGGGACTTGAGCATCTGTGGATTTTCATATTCTAGGGGAGTCTTAGAATCAGATCTCAAAAGATACTGAGGTGCTACTCTAGGGATGTAACAAAACGTGACAGATTCTGTAATTTTTTTGTAAAAGGAGGCACTTACTTCATTAGGAGAGAACTTTTAATTTTTCCAATAGAATTATGTGAGAAATTTGCCTCTTGTTACTTCATTTAGAGCAGTGGTTCTCAGTTAGGACTCAACTTCAGCCCTAAGGAATATTTGTCAGTGTCTAGGGATGTTTGCAACTTGTGGGGTGCTACTGGCATCGAGTGAGTTGAGTGCTGGCATGCTGCTGAATATCCTGTAATTCACAGGATAGAATTATCAGCAAAGAATTATTCAGCCCACATTGCAAGTAGTGCCGAGATTTTAAACCAGATTTAGTCACCCTTTGAACACCAGTTCTTTATCCAAAGCATTACTGTGGATGAAGTTTTCATGATTAGCTGTGGAAACCTAGTTCATATGGTCATATTTATATTTTTTTCTATGTACAGCTAAGACCAATGCTTTTAAGTTAAACTCTGTAGTGGAAGTGGCACAGGACCAAATAATATTGCTTAGGCACATAGTTTTTGGGTATCGTACTCTAATTTGATGTGAAATAATGCTAGGAGAGTTGTGGTGAGTGAGTAATTTACATAATATACACATTAACCATCACTTGCAGGCATATAATTCCAGATTGAAGTAAATATACCATGTGATTGAAGTATTCTGTATCATTGTTAAAGAAGACTGGGTGCTCTAGAAATATTTAATACTTGTCACACAGTTGTAATCGAATGACTTTGGTTATATTTTTGGTGTGTCATAGAATAGTAGAATAGTGATTAATTGGGGCTTCTTATTTTAAACATTTTTATCGCAATGTTTTGTGTTTTAAATTTTTGGCTATTTGGGTGATCTGTTGATATTTTCATGATATAGGAGAAGTAAGGGGAAACATTACTACCTTATTTCTGTTTCTCGAAGGAATTATTTTAGTATTTCTACTTTAGGTACAATAGTAACTCTAAGATTAAAATATTCATTAAGTGTTAAGTGTTTTATGCTTAATGGTTTTGTTTTTTGGTTTTTGGGTTTTTTTTTTTTTGGAGACACAGTCTTACTCTATCACCCAGGCAGGAATGCAGTGGTGCGATCTCAGCTCACTGCAGCCTCCTCCTCCTTGGTGCCTCAGCCACCCAAGTAGCTGGGACTATAGGCATGTGCCACCATGCCTGGCTAATTTTGTGTGTATGTTTGTAGTGGAGACAGGGTTTCGCCATGTTGGCCAGGCTGGTCCTGGCATCATGTGATCTGCCTGCCTTGGCCTCCCAAAGTGCTGGGATTACAGGTGTGAGCTAGCATGCCTAGCCTTATACTTAATGTTTTGAATTTTGTTGAATAGTTAATGTTTAATCTTTATCAGATCCCATTTTGGTATTCAAAGATCAATTTTACTTTACTGAGCACATAGTAAATGTATTTTATTTGTGAAGATTAACACTTAACCTGGAAGGTTCATTTTCACTTTTTGTTAATTCAGTGACTGCCAGTTGTGATGTGAAGTTCATCATTGGCTTCACTCTTCCAGGTAGAAATTACAGTTTGCTGGAGAGCAGTAGTACAGCTTTTCTATTTTTTCTCTTTTTTAACTCTGAAACAATAAAATACATTTTTAACTGTATGCACATGCACATGCGAATATACCATGTAAAGAATACTTATAAAATGATCATCTCAAGAAATTAGAATATTGTTGACTTCCCAGAAATCATATGTATATTCTTTTGCAATCATTTTTCTCTTCTGTTCCTCCAGAGATTACTATTGTGACTTTTCTTCTTTGCTTTTCTTATGACCTGAGCATATATCAAACAAAAAGTATAATTTAGTTTTGTATATTTTGTACTTCAATAAATGGAATTATTATATTTATTCTTTTTCACTTCTTTTGTTGAACATTATTTGTGAGATTCATTTGTATTAGTTGTATGTAGCATCCACTCCTTTATTGTCCTTGTACTGTGTTTTTTATTTTATTCAGAATTCCATTTTGTATTGAAAGTGTTCTGAAAGGACAACTTCATTTCTTTACAATTATCCATTCTTTGAATACTTCAGATAGTACCAAAAGTATTCCTTTTGACAGAAAGTGAGTTTGGAAGTAAGTGGTTACTTTGCTTTTTGTTTTTGGTTCAACACATTAAAAATGTTCTGATTAGATTAAACAGCTATCTTACATGTGAAATGAAAATGATACCTGAAAAATTGAGAGAATCTAAGGATGTCAGAAATTCTAAACAGTTTTTGTCATTTATCATGATCTTAGATATGAATACTCTTCCGTATGTCATATTGCCACTCAGTTGTATCCTATTTGTACCTTTGTGTTTTGGACAGTTAATTGCTGTGATTTATAGTAACTTATCTCACACTTTTTGGAATCAGAAGCCTCTTTACATTTAAATATTATTAAAGTTCCCAAAGTGGTTTTTTTTTTCTTTTTTTAAAGAGAGACTGAATCTCGCTATGTTACCCAGGCTGGTCTTGAACTCCTGGCCTCAAGTGATCCTCCCACCTTGGTCTCCCAGGGTGCTGGGATTATAGGCATGAGCCACTGCACTGGGTCTCAAAGTGATTTTTTAATATAGGTTACATATCATATACATGTGCAGATTTTTTTGACCCAGCTATCCCATGTCTAGATTTATATATTAATATTCATGTCCAAAAATACAAAAATACATATGTACAAGGTGACTTATAACATTGGTGATTGCAAAATTTTGAAAACCTAATTGACTGTAGGTAGGAGAGTGCTTAAATTCACTATGGTGAATCTACACAAAAGAGACTGGCAGCTTTAAAAAAGAAATGAAATATTTGAGAAAAAAAAAGGTAGTATTTTAATGGTGGAATGAAATATATATCCATGAGTTTATACTGATATAAATAAGTAATCAAATATAAAAATAAATGGCATATGGGCATACAGCTCTTTCTTATAGAATAATTTCAATTAATAAGTATAGATGGAAATAGACCAAAAGAAAATCACCATGAGACAAACTGATGGTTGTGAAAATTAGTGTGTTAAAGTTTGAGGTTAAACATGACTTTCATAGTCTCAAAATGTTTTCCCCAAAATGTTTATTTATTTAAACAGAAAACTATAACTTTTCAGTAAAGAAACCTACCAGAGGACCTTAACAAAGTGTTTAGAGTTAACATTACCAGTGATAAAGAGACGTTGATATCATGAACCCTTGATATAATGCACTGAGAGGGGCACAGTATCATTTCTGTGTTATTCTTTCCAAAAATGCATAACCTTATTCCAATAATGAGAAAATGCCAGACAAACCCAAATTCTGAGACATTTTACAAGATAACTCAGCAGTACACTTTAAATATGTCAAGATGATGAAAGACAAGGAAAGACTGAGCAGTTTCAGATGGATTTGAGGGGAAATATCAACTAAATGAATTGTGGGATCTTGGATTAAAGCAGATTTCAGAAAAAGGAACAGAATTAGCTGGGCATAGTGGTACATACCTGTAGTACCAGCTACTTGGGAGGCTGAAGATGGAGGATCACTTGAGCCCAGGAGTTTGAGGGTTGTGGTAAGCCCTGTTTGCGCCACTGCACTTCAGCCTACAGGGCAGAGTGAGACCCTGTCTCAAAAAAAAAAAAAAAAAAAAAACCCAGAAAGGACATTAGTGGAAAAACAACAAAAGTATTATTCTTGGTTTGGTTAATAGTATTGTACCAATGTTAATTTCCTAATTTTGTTTGTTTTCCTATGGTTATGTAAGCTGTTAACAGAGGATCCTGGATAAGGAGTAGATGGGCTCTGCTCTGTTTTTGCAGCTTTTCTGTATGTCTGTAATTAGTTCAGAATAAAAATTTTATTTAAAAAATATATGTATCTCAGCATTTTTAATCACCCACTTCACTTTGCAATCCCTTTAAAATAAGTATGCTTTTGAATTTAAAAATGTCTTACTACCAAAATTAGTGCTACAGGATAGTTAGCTCAGGCTTTTTTCCTGTACCATTCCTAAATTTGTAATGCAGATATTATGTTCTCCATGTCGTTGACTTCCTAAACTCATAGTTTAATTAAGAATGTAGCTGATCAAGTTGATCATTCTAAAGATTCAACTCAAATCCTCAAGCCATGATGATGTAATATGACTGTTAGTAGAGTTATACCTAGACCTAGAGATGAACTTTGACCTGCCTGTATCCTTCAAGCATAGAAGGTTTAATTTTACTCATTTTTAGACATACTTGAGATGTCTTTCATTTTTTCAATATAAATTTATTGAATACTTTATAAGTGTCAGGCACTGTTGCTAATCTTTGGTTATACAGTACTGAAAAGACATGTTCTCCACCCTTCTGGAGCATATTGTCTCTTGGAGAAACAATAAAACCAAACAAATAAGTAAATATCAACCAGGATAAATACTACAAAGAAATAAAGAGAATACTGTGATAGATGATGGGGGAGGGAAATATGTTGGGCAACAAATTTAGGTAGTGACATCAGAGGAGTTCTCCCAAAGGATATAACATTGAGATCTGAAAAAGCCATATCAAAAGTGGAGGAAACTGTTTAAAACGGAGGTTATCTACAAGGCAGTGAAAAGCTTGGCATTATCAAGGTAGAGAATAGGTTAGGATCAGATCAAAAGGGACCTTGTAGGCCATGATAAGAAGTTTAGATTTTATAAGTAGTGAAACAGTCTACATGAAAAATTGACAGGATCTGATTTGCATTTTCAGGATACTGTTTGTTTGCAATATTTGGAGAATGGTTGGAGTAGGACAAGAGTCATTATAAAGAGTTTGCTCACTATTTCATGCTGTGCAGTTTTCTATGCTAGAAGTAGTAATATTGCACAAGACAAACAAGCTCCTTACTCTCAAGAACTCACATTCTGGTAAGGGCTCTGTGAGAACTGAGGAGAGAGGTTTTTATTTATATTAAAACAAATTTTTTTAGAGACAGTCTCTGTCATTCAGGCTAGAGTTTCAGTGGCATAATCATAGTTCACTGCAGCCTCAAACTCCTGGACTTAAGTGATTCTCCTGCCTCAGCCTCTGAAGTAGCTGGAACTACAGCCGTTTGCCACTACACTTGGCTAATTTTTTTTTTTTAGGTAGAGACTGAGTCTTGCTGTGTTGCCCAGGCTGGACTTGAACTCCTGGCCTCAAGCAGTCCTTCTGCCTTGGCCTCCGAAGTGCATGGATTATACTTTACATTACTTATTGTAACTTTTTTTTCTGCTGGACGTCAAAAGGTGTGCTATAGTACAATTACAATAATTTTGGTTATAGTAATTGCTACACACAGAACTGAATCAGATAAATTCCAGCAACATCAAGAACCTTTCAAATAAAACATGTAGAAGCATAGTCTTAGCTGATTTGACTGTTGGTGATTTGAGGATTAAAAAAACCTTTCTCTTGAAAGCCTACCCATCTTCTAAGGGTCGAATACTTTTTCTTGTGGTGCCTGCCTAAATCCTCACAGTTGGAATTAATCGTACCTTCTGTCGTAATTTCATTAGTTTCTGCTTTGATTTTGGGAGTTATTTTATATTACTTGGTATGATATACTAATTATGTGCTGGTCCCTTCACATACTTGAGTTTGGGAATCATATCTTGGTACTTCACATATAGTTGGTACTTCATAAATGTTTATTGATTTTAATTGTTATCTATAGATGTCAAGAACTTTCAGTCACATGCATCTTAGCCTGGTCTCTTAGTCTGTTTGGGCTGCTATAGCAAAATACTGTATACTGGCTAGTTTGTAAACAATAGAAATTTATTTCTCACATTTCTGAGCCTGGAAAGTCCAAGTTCCAGGAACCAGCAGATTTGGTGTCTGGTACAAGCCCACCATCTGGTTCATCGGTGGCACCTTCCTGTTGTGTCCTCACATGGTGGAAGGGGCAAGGTAAGCTCTCTGTGGTCTCTTTTATAAGGGCATTAATGCCATTCATGAGGGCTTTGCTCTCTTTCATGACCTAATGACTTCCCAAAAGCTCTACCTCCCAATACCATCACATTGGTGATTAGATTTCAACACAGGAATTTTGGGGGCACACAAAATTCTGATTTTGATCTGATCTGATTCAGATCATTGCACCTGGCATTCGGAGTCTCCTATTAAACCAAGCTAAGTGTTTTAAATCTCATCTTTAGGTAAGATGCTCACCTGTATGACTTCTCTGTTTCACACAAGGTGACAGTGTTGGTGTTCTTTGAATATAACATATTGTTTTCCTAATGTATACTCTTCTACTTAGGCAGAATCTTTTTCCTGTGGATTTCCAGTTTTACTAAATAAAGATTCTGCCTTAAAATTAACCTTTGTTGATGAACTCTCCCTGAACTTGTTACTGTCTTATCCATTGTTCCTTAGCCTGTATGTTGAATCATGCTTTATTGTTTTTATACTTTTCAATATACATTGTTTTATAATTGCCCCTGTGTGATTTAACTAATTTAATTTTCCCTTCTCAACTAGTTTATATCTGCCATAAGTGAAGAATTACTTTAAAATTTCTTTTTAGTCTCTCTTTAACATTGTTTTACATAGGTTCATTAATTATAGCTGTATTTACTGAGTTATAAATAATAAAATTTAATTTCGTTATAATTTTTTTGAAACTGAATGACGTTCAGTTCAGCATCCTAATAAATATTAGCTAAAATTCCATAGCTTATCCTTTAAGAGCCTTATATGTTTTAACAAAGGAAATGCCGTCATCCCTTATTTGAGCATATTAATTCTGTGAGCAGTAACACTCAGATATACCTTTCCACAAGGCTGTAAATTTTAGTCTCATGCTAATAATGCAAAGTAAAGTGGACTGAAAGGAGGCTCCTATCAATAGTGTTTTGGGGCTTTGTTTTTCTTTATAACAAAGATAAGTATCTGAATTTAACCTTCGAAGAGGTTGCTGTGAGAGAGCTTAATGGAACTGCTAAAAGAATGCTGTGGTACTGTGAGTCAGCTCTCCAGAGACCAATGAATATTAAGAATAAAGTTCAAAGAAAGTGAAAACAATAGAAATAGAGATGGGGAAAATCAGCTTTACATATATTTAAGCATATTCTCTCCCTAGCTATATAGTCAATGAAACATTTGTGTTTTTCTCTGAGATTTAGCTCTGTCTACAAAAAAAGTTTCTTCATTTTGATGAGATTTTTTTCCTTTCTGAAATGAACACTGCTTATTCTTCATTTTTAGATTTGCCAGGGGGATAATTATTTAAGAAAACCTTTTTTAAAAATTAAGATTGACATCTTTTTAGAAATACTATTTCTAGAAATAGTTTATCACATGCTGGATACATCTAATATGTTAATGTTCTTGTTTTTGCAAAAACAAATTTTGGTTTTCTGTTTCTAGAACTTCTCCTTCACCTGTTTAAATGTTTAATCCTGTATCATTTCTTTCTTTTTAATAAAAAATTTTTCTTAGTAAAACAGGGCTTTTTCTATATAGAATATTGTCATAGGTGAGTTTTTATGGTGTTCTTAATGAATATTAGAATAATGAATCATAATGGAAGAAAAGTGTGCATATAAATCAGCATCCGTTTTTACATCCCTGTGGATAGTTGCTGAAATTACACATGAATATTCTCTTTTACTGCAGGTGAAGCACCTATACAAATTGTTAGTTATGTGTGCAACTTTTAAAAGCTCCTATCTCAAAGTGAGCCACTTTTGACCATTTAGAAAAATAGCAAAACAGGGCCTAGTATTATTTTTTTAAAACTCTGCAGTGTTTGACTGTATAGTACTTTTCCCTCTGACCAAATGTCTGTTCAATTTGATAGCAGTGAAATGTATTGAAAGACTGTTTATTGACAGGACTAATGTGTTCTCCATAAAATAATGAATAAAATTACTTTAGGCACTAAAATTATTAAAAAGTGAACTACTAAGTTCTCACTTTAGTGAAATGATTTACTCCTTGCCTTTGTGTTGTGTGAGCTCTTCTTGGTTTGCATTTGGAAGAAGTCTCCAATAAGATTCTTTTCTTCTTAAATTTTTATTTTTAATTATAATGGATACATAATAGTTATTATACATATTTACAAGGTACATCTGATGTTTTGATCAATCATGCAATGTATAATGATCAAATCAGGGTAATTAAGGTACTCATCACCTCAAGCGTTTATCATTTCTCTGTTAGAAACGTTCTACTTTTTTAGGTATTTTAACATATGCAACAAAGTGGTGTTAATTATACTTGTCTTATGCCACTGAATACTAGTTCTTTTATATTTATTTATTTATTTATTTATTTATTTATTTATTTATTTATTTTTGAGACAGAGTCTCACTGTGTCCCCTAGGCTGGAGTGCAGTGGCACGATCTCAGCTCACAGCAACCTCTGCCTCCTGAGTTCAAGCAGTTCTCTGCCTCAGCCTTCCAAGTAGCTGGAATTACAGGCGCCTGCCACCATGCCCGGCTAATTTTTTTGATTTTTAATAGAAATGGGGTTTCACCATCTTGCCCAGGCAGGTCTTGAACTCCTGAACTCCTGATCCACCCAACTCGGCCTCCCAAAGTGCTGGGATTACAGGTGTGAGCCACTGCACCCGGCCTAGTCCTTTTATTTTTTAAGAGACCAGAAGCAGATATGCAAATAGTCCATTTTCTGTGACATCAGAGGCAAAGGTCAACCTCTTATGGACCACAACAGTGTCTGTTATTTTAAGGAAAAGTTATTTTTGGGATTTTTTTGGTAAAGATTTTGAAAACGTATGCTTGTTCTTTTTATAAGCATTACAGATCAAGGATTTATAGTGCCCTAGGATTAGGTAAACCCCATGTCCTTGCCCAAGTTTCTTATACTCAGCTACCATGATTTTCAAGATGAGAACCCCCCCAAGTCTATATGGGATATTTGTACTATATGCTCTGTAAAATTTGTTGATATAAAGCATCATTTTTATTTGTGTATTTTTTCTGTTTCTTTGATGAAGTACATCTGCTTTTGACTTTGGTTTTTAACAATTGGGGTTATAACAGAGCACCACTCTAACTGAGGGGAGATATTTGAGGGGTTTTAAAGAGAAGGGGGAAGAGAATATTTAAAAATTTTAATCCATAGTATTGCCTTAAAGTAGTTGGTGTGTAACTAAATTCTGTCTCTATGTTATGCTAGCTTTCTTTTCTTAAAATTGACTTCATCAATGCATCTGGCTTCAATTTTTTTTCCACACAAAACATCTGAGAAGTTGGTAAATGAATTCTGACATGTTGAATGATTTTAATGAAATCTTCTGCATGTGTGTATATGCTTAGGGAATGGGGAAGAGGGAGGCAGAATAAGCAGTGGGGTCGAGGGTAATAAAGAATTACTGTGTCTTTACATTAAGGATAATGGATAACAGTTAACATTAATATCTTTCAGAACAGGTTAAAGTCTGTCTGGTAAGTGGTGTTTACTCCCAAGGAAGCAGCTCTTAATATTAATTTAAATGACTGACTTCCATTACCATGTCAGAATGAGAGTTGGGAGAGGGAGGAGAGAATGTGGGAGATTGTTACCTTGGATAATCTTTGTGAAATCTGAATTGACTGTCTTTCTGTTGCTGAAAAGAGCAAAAGCATAGTAAGATCTGCCATTATCAATTAGTTCTTTTTTATGTTACTATACTATAGAGCCTTTTAACAATTTTTGAGGGAGATGTTTGAGGGAACAACAAACTAATTTTTAATTGCTGTTTCTTCTTTGCCTTTGCTTTCCTGATTAAATGTTTGATTGGAAAGAAAGGCAGTGGAGGCTAGAGTCTTATAGCTGCAGTGCTGCGTAGCTTGGTGTTGACAGAACTGACATCAAGAAGTGAAGTTCTGAGAGATGTATTGGGAGTGGTATCATGGGAGTTGCTGTAGGGTCCAGTCTCTCCCTGTTAATCTGGCTGAGTGAAGCTATAGTTAGGCTGTCCCAACTTCTACCCTAATCTCTTTGAATATAGGAGTCTTTTTATTTAAGGAAATGAGGAATTCTTTGATAGGTCTTCTTTCTCCCTCTGCCAGACCCCTCAAAGTAGTCACACAAACCTCCTGTTGTGAACCCCATACTACGTAAATGAAGTATTCTTATTTGATTTCAGCAAATATGGTGAGGTTGGCAAAAGTAGGCTTCAGTTACATAATCCAATAGTAGGAAAAATGGTCTGGGTTCATTTTGGTGAGTGCAAATGTGATTAATAGCAGTTGAAGTAAAACTCTGAAGATACAGCTTTATTTTAGGTGATGTGAACTATTGAAAATGATAAAGCATGTTCCTTTACTATCTCTAGGTAGCTTTGAAGTGAAATGTTTGTGACACACAGTACATTTCTAAATTTTGGGCTGCCTGAATTGTTTAAGCAGAGTAAAAAAGCCAAGTTAGGACAGGTGAATGAAATAAAACTCTCCCTCTACTTAGTCTTATTTCCCTAGACTGCCAATTTAATGCTGATTTCCTAATTAATGAGTGCTATAAAATGGCTTATCTCCAAACAGTACATGTATTAATGGCAAAAAACCACAATTACTTTGGCACCAACCTAATAATTCCTCCTTGTAATTTTTAAAATTTTATTTTTATATTTTATTTATTTATTTATTTATTTATTTTGAGCCAGAGTCTTGCTCTCTCCCCTAGGCTGGAGTGCAGTGACATAATCTCAGCTCACTGCATCCTCTGCCTCCCCAGGTTCAAGCAGTTCTTCTTGAGTGGCTGGGATTACACGTGTGTGCCACCACCCGGCTAATTTGTGTATTTTCTTAGTAGAAACGGAGTTTTACCGTGTTGACCAGGCTGGTCTTGAACTCCTAACCTTAGGAGATCTGCCCTCTTCAGCCTCCCAAAGTGCTGGGATTACAGGCTTAATTTTTAATTGACAGGTAATAATTGTATGGGGTACATTGTGATGTTTGAATACATGCATGCATTGTGGAATGATAAAATCGGGCTAATTAACATATCCATCATCTCACATACTTATTTCTTTGTGGTGAAAACATCTCAAATCTGCTTTTTTGGAAACAATTTTGAAATACACAGTATGTAATTTCAAATTAGCCTCTGTTTTTGGCTTATTGTGTTTTAACTGTTTTCCCCTGTCTACTTTAAGACTAGGATCAGTTATAATGAAAATTCATGAGGAACCAGGAGTTTAAAGAAGGTCTTTATTCATTGGGGACCAAGAGACTCTGAGTATTCCATTCTCATATTTCTTAAAAATAAAAAAGAGGGCTGGGTGCAGTGGCTCACACCTGTAATCCCAGCACTTTGGGAGGCCGAGGTGGGCGGATCACGAGGTCAGGAGATCAAGACCATCCTCGCTAACACGGTGAAACCCGGTCTCTACTGAAAGTAAAATGAATTAGCCAGGCGTGGTGGCACGTGCCTGTAGTCCCAGCAACTCAGGAGGCTAGGCAAGAGAATCGCTTCATCCCAGGAGGCAGAGGTTGCATTGAGCTGAGATCGTGCCACTGCACTCCAGCCTGGGCAACAGAGCCAGACTCAAGTCTCAATTAAAAAAAAGTTGATTCCCCAAACAGTCAAATGTGAGGATTCATTCAATGTGATTACTAAGCTTATTGATAATCTCTTAAAATTGTATATCTCTTAAAACATTTGCCCACATTTTTTCAGTTGAACTTTGATGATTATCAAATATCACTGAGTATTCTTGAGTATTCTTGTTATTGAACTATTCATGAATACGTTGAATTACTCTAATTTGTAATCATAATCACAGGAAGATATCTCTGATTAGAATTCAGTTCATTTGCAGATTTTATTCTGAATAATTCCTGATGTAATGCATATTTTGCTGATTTCACATTTAGTGAAATGCTGAGCCATATCTCAGTTCTGTAGTTTCCTTAATATCTGCCTTTATATTTTAGGTATATTTGGGTTCCATTTTAATATAGTCTCATACCAATGGCTGTGTTTTTGTAGTAGAGGTCTTATTAGCTTAACAAAAGCATTTTTCTCTGAGAAGAAATTTTGTCTTCATCGATAATCCAATTTTGTTATACTGGAGCTACATCCTCAGGTTCTGTGATACCCATCCTTCAGTTTGACTCCAAATCATCCTTACCTCCTGGCGTTCATCCCCTTGTGTAGTCCTCTCCCACACCCTATCAGGATTGGTCTGTGTGAACAGTACAAGAAGGCAGAAGTGATGGTGCTGACTTCTGAAGCTAGATCATAAAAGACATTGATGCATCTGCCTTATACTCCTGAATCACTTGCCCTAGTGAAAGCCAGCCTTCTTGTTATAATGACACTCAAGCAGCCCTGTGGAGAGGAACAGAGGCCCCTTGCCAATAGCTGCACCAACTTGCCAGCCATCTAAGTGGAAGCAGAGGACTGAAGCCTCGTTGACATCTTGACTGCAACCTCATAAGAGACCCTGGCACCAGAACTGTTCAGCTAAGCTGCTTTTGAGTTGTTGACCCATATAAACTGTGTGAGATAATCAGTGTTCACTATTTTCTTAAGCTGCTAAGTTTTGAAGTAACTTATTAATACAACAATAAACAATGAACACAGGTATTTTATATTTTAAGTATTAAGGTGATCTGCCATAGTCTGATTTTTTTCCCCCTAAGTCCACAGTTTGGTTTTCTCTATTAGAATAGTAAATACTATTTTAAATTGTTTTATTAATATTATCACCATGGTAATTATCAAGGTTGAGTACTGTTGGAGGTTTTGTTGGTGTTTATTACCTGTATCACTCATGTTTGTGTGCTGATAGCCTGTAAACTGGGAAGAGAGTTACAAACGTATGTAAAACATGATGTGTCATATGGCCTCTTATAGATTTATTTCATATGTAAAAACTGCTCTAACTAGTGCCACATTCTGCAGTAGAAATATAATGTGAGCCACATGTATAATTTTGAATTTTCTAATAGCCTCATAAACCAAGAAAAGGAAACAGATGATATTAATTTTGATAATGTTTTGTTTAATCAAATATATCCAAAATATTATTTCAACATACAATATGAAAATTATTAAAGTGTTGTTCCTTCTTTTTTTTAAGACTAAGTTTTTGAAATTTAGTGTGTATTGATAGCACATCTCAATTTGGACTAGCCACATTTAAAGGTTTAGTAGCCACTTGTTGCTAGTGGCTCCTGTATTGGACAGTACAAATAGTATATTAGCTAAAGAAGAATATTTTCTTTTAAGCTAGCAGCAGATTAAGAATACCTATAAACAACAGGAATTATTTTCTCAAGTTAAGTGTGGCATGTCCTACCTTAATCTCTAGCTACATTTAGTTTCAGTAAGTCAGCTAATTTCCAGATGCTTCAGATTCTTCAAACCTGAGGAATATAGGGATCGGAGGAATTAGGCATAGTAGATGGCGTACGTAGATTTCTTCAGCATTACAGACTCAGAATGGTTTTACTGTCTCATAGTTTATCTTGAAGGTTGGTGAATGTGGACTTTTTGAAGGAGAAAATACACTTTAGTATGTGCAGCATATATTCCAAGCCTCAGGCTATATGTGGTATAATCCCTCTCACATTTGAGCCACCAAGAAGCACCTTTCAGAGGTTTTAGCACATCCCCTTACTTCATCAGATGTGGTCCTGAGAGCACAAGTATGTGAAGTCTGTTGCATTTTATACTTTCTAAAGTCTAATATGACATCTTATTGGCTCACTCATTTTCAAGGAAGCTAATGATAACTGTCACTTCTTCAACTCGAAGTCTGACATTGACAGGTTAGAGATTTTTCTTTGTGAGATTTATCTTCAGAATCTTAAGAATTTATGAAAGAACTTATTGTGATATTGTCTGTTTTAAAAAATGTTCTTATTTAGAATATTCCATGGTTATCAAAAGTTGAAAGGAATTTCTCATCATAATTCTGACCCACTTTTGTAAAATATTGCTGTGAAGAAATTCATAGGACTTTCGAGTAAAAAGCTGGAGAGCACAATGACATATAATCCATACATGTTTTGTTCTCTTTACGTTTTTTTGACCATGAGCACTGCCTAATGATGTATTTGCCGGGTCTGCTTTTCTCTTTTCACAGTGAACAGTTAACTTACATATTTAGAGTATCAGTTATCTAAACAATGACAGTTGTAACTATTTCCAGAAGGTCTTTATATCCTGCTGTGCAAGATACTCTTTGAGCATATTTTTCAATTTGCTTTTACTTTTATATCAGAACAGTATACATTTTATATTATTTGCACAGTGATATAATACTTACATGTCTTAGAATAATAGTTGCTTCTCTCATTCTTGTCTAACTCTGATTCCTCTTCCTCTGAGATGACTACTTTCACCTCTTTTGGTTGTTTCTACTGCTGTTTATTTTTATCTTTCCAAATGACAGTTTTATATTATTGTTCTGTTATTTTTCTTACTTGGGCATCATCTGTTGACTTCTTCTAGATGATGAGGAATTAGTGTTTTTACACAAACCAACACACACACTTCCTTCTTTCTATCCTCCCAATATAATTATATCTAAGTCTACATTATTAAATCTGAGACAATAGTATATTATGATTTACATTTTGATTTTTCCTGGTATGCCTTAGTTTTCCTTTTTGTTTTTCCTTTCTTGGGTATTGATTCCCAAATTTCTGTCTATACCTGTGAAATTCCTCCCAACATCATTACTGCTATAAAATACATCACCCCTTATTGATTGCCTTCAGATAATCTATACATCTGCTTTTTTTCTTGGAAACATTAATTTCTTTTCTCCACTGTAATCTGTACACAGTCTCTAAGTTTCCTGTCATCCTTGTGGTTCCCTTCACCATTCACCTATGGTAGGGCTCCTTTTTTCTGGATTCCACATCTTCTTTTCAGGTTTATCTCTTCATTTTAGTAGAGTATACCCTAGCAGCTTCCTAAGAGAGTCTTTGAGCGAGGTACTTTTCTTTTAGAGATTTTGCATTCGACTCTCATATTTGATTAGTAGTTTAGATACAGAATTCTAGATTTGTAATCATTTTTTTCCCTCAGAGTTTTGAAAGCATTATTCAAATTGTCTTTTAGTTTCCTGTGTTGCCATTAAAAATTCCATTGTCTTCTGATTTTTTGATCCTACAAGTGATTATTTTTGGCCTTTCTAAAAGTTTTCAAGATGTTTTCTTTCCTCTAGTGTTCTAAACTTTTTTTAAAAAAAGCATTCATATTATCATCCAAGCACCAAATGATGAATTTAATAACTTTTTGCAAGAGTAAGGACAAGAAAGAATGATTATAAATATTACCTAGCAGTGCTGTTGATACTCGGGTATTTGTAGGACTCAAAAGCTTTACTGTTTATTTCTTACACTGGCTCAATATTTTATTAAATTAAATAGGAGATTCCAGCTGTGGTTCAACACGTGAGAAACTTCCTTGGTTTATTTTAGCAGATCTCTCAAGATTCCAAAATGAAAACTGGTGCCAGATTTTACTCACTAGATAGATTAAGTGATTTGGGACTTTGTTAATGAAGGTGAAAGGGGTATTTGCTATCTTTGTTCTCTTGTATTATAATATCAGGTTTGATACAGTTGCCTTAGAGCAAATGATTCCATACTTAGCTTTACATTGAAATGTTATGCAACTTACCACATAAATATTACTTATCACTTCTTTCCTTTCATTTGTAGTTTCACTTGCCTTTTGTTTTGTATCCTTATTATCAAGAAAGATTTTGAACCAGGCTTTGCTATTAAGTCCAGAAATCTTTTTTTAAATAAATGTCCATGAACAGTGAGCTCATGTGGTAGGCTCTAGTTTCACGGCTCGTTTCAAATAAAGTTATGAAATAAGTTTTGTAATGAAATACTGTGAAAACCTGATTCCTACATTGTGACAAATTACTAATCATTTTCTCCCTAAACTTTTTAAATTGATACAGCCACAAAGCTTTTTTTACCCCACGCAGATGTACAAGTAAAATTGTTTGCTTGAAATAGATTCCTGGATAGTTATTTGGAATTAACTGTTTCAGCCTCAATTTAGATAATAGAAGCCTCTCAGGAGACTTCCAAAAAACAGTTTAAGAATGGGATATGATAAACTGCACAAAGACATACTACTGAGTTTTCCCCAAGTTGCTAATGAGAAACATTATCAACTTTGTGTGTTGATAATTTACTTTGTAATCCTTCATACTCCATAATCCTTTTTATGTTTAGTTTTCTTTGATTCTGAAGAAACCACCTTGGCCTTTGTTTTGACTGGCATCATTCCTTGTCTCTATGCGTGGCATCCCTTTAAAAACCTCCACTGTACTCTGCTGTTCATGGTCAACAGAGGGAACAAAGATTTCAACAAAGAACATTTTTTTGATACAGCTAAATTGCCCTGCATAAAACAGAACCTTACTTATGGGAATAGATCACGGTGTTTTATAACATCTCTGAGAAGAATGAAAACTTTTCTTATAAGATGAACATAATGTACATCACCGAACTGTGAATATTTTTTCCAAATCTCATTTTTTAAAATTTACAAAAATGAGAGAGCAAATGGTTTATCAACTGTTTATTAGAAAGAATGTTAAATAATAGATTCTGTACTTCCAAAATGGGGAGAAAAATCTGAGTTATCTTGACAGATTGCAAGTTCTAGAGTTTTGAAGGCAAAGTTGTCAAAAAGGACTTATCAAAGTAGACTGCAGTATAATTGAGTTTCTTAGATAAAAGAAAAGATTCTTTGATATCTTTTCCTGATAAGAGTATTCTGAAAATTGGAGAATGGTTTAGCAAATCTTGTTCTTTTGTCTTATATATTTTTAAAAGGAAACACTTTATTCTTAATCCTTTAGTTTCTACGTTAAGGAAGTGCTTATAATAATCTGATGAATCCAGTTCTCCATCCAACTTGAACTCTGCTTCATTTAGTCTTCTTAAGATATCTCCTATCTTACATTAATTCAAAGTTCCACAGGATTTTGTTTGACTTTCTAATAGGTCAACTTTCATCTCTTCAGAAACTGTGTTTTGAACTTGTGTAGAACATGAGGGCTGGGAATTGCTTGATTGGCTAATGAAATTGCTCCTTCTTAGCTCCTTCTTAGTCACTAATATCCAGTTGTCATTTTTGGTTTTCTCATATGAGATTATGAGAAAACTATACATTCTTGAAATGTTAGGAAGTATCACTTGCTTTTTAATGTCTTTTAAGAAATTGTTTGCCAACAATTGTCTATGAAGAATATAATCTGAAAGATCATGCTGTTTACCAAACTTTTTTCATCTAGGCTTAACTGCAGGAAAAGAGAATGTTTTGATATCCAATCTAATTACTATTTCATCAAAGCTGGCTTTACGCTTAGAGAGTAGTTCAAAAACAACTTTGTGCTTTTAGAAATCAAGCCCTTGCTGCCTCTGCTGTCTAATACAGTTTTATTCTATTACAGAGAGCAAATTCCTCACATTTATCTTGCTTAACTAACTTGACCCTTTGCTCTTAACAATATACTTCTTCAGTCTTCTTTACTTTCCTTGCTTTATTATTTCCTCTGAGACGATACCTTGTTGACATGGATTTGCTTCTGATGGGAAGAACATTTAATAAGCAAATAGCCCCTTCTTAATAAATAGGCTCTCCCTGGGTCAACTAATTAATCTACTTCACCTAGTCTTCCATCATTTTCTAGGACAGTCTCCGTAAGAAGGATGACAGGATTGAAGAGCTGGAAGAAGCACTAAGAGAAAGTGTACAGATAACTGCAGAGCGGGAAATGGTGCTAGCACAAGAGGAATCAGCCAGGACCAATGCTGAAAAACAGGTCTGCTATTTTATACAGTTCCTAGCAATGCTGCTGGTTAACCAAAAGGTAAAATACAACCAGTATAGTTTAGGTAAACTATACATATTTTACGTTTATAGGGTTTCAAAACCACTTCATAGAGTATAAGTCCCAAGGAGTTCCTTCATAGCTGTGTTAGATACAAGGATGCAGTTTCTTTCGTGTCAAGTATAGAAAGAAAGACCAACTTTAGTAGCAAAGCTGAGAGAGAATTTATTTCACAGAATGAGTCCCTTTCAATGCCGTGTTCATAGATAAATGCCTTGTCTACTCTTTCTTAAATAAGAATTTAAATAAAGTTGTTTGAGAATTGACTCACGTAACACAGAGGTTTCTGCATTAATAACTTAGCTCTGATCCCATATATATTTACGTAGTGTGTGCTAATATATTGGATGAGATGAAATGGAGTTTGTCTGTCTGCTACAAGACTGGGTACAACTCTGGCTTTTAAACTGAGTGAAAAAACACAAACATTTCTGACTGATAAATGTTAATTTCAAATAGCTAATGGTTTATTCATTTCATGCCCTACCTCATTCAAGAGAACACTTAAGGTTGTAACAAGTTAAGGTTAGTGAGTATGAAGGACACAGAAACCATGCACTTGAGTCCCAGGTAAGCATGTCTCCGCCTTGGAAGGACTTGCTGAAGAGTTCTGCTGTGGCAGTTTGTGGTGCTTGTTTTATTTATTTCCTGTATCTTTTAAGATCTCCATACTCTTGCTTTTGACTTTCCATTAGGAAGAGTAATTATAGATGGGAAGTGTGAATGGAAGAAATAGTTTTAACAGGTGAAGGTTATAATCCCAGTTCCCATTATGAGAATGTGAATTAAGATTTCGAATCTATCTGACACAGAGGTTCATAACACTTCGTTTTGCAGTAATTGTTTCCTTTCCATTTCTTTGTGGGAGAAATATAAATGTTAAACAGGAAAAAAATACTCAATGAGAATGTAACAGGAATCTTTCGAGGAACCCCCTTTGTCAGACCACTGGTGTTACTGTGAGTTAAGGTAGCTATAGTAAAGAAGGGTATGTTTCTGAGGCAGACACAGCATATGCCCCAGGGAGTCCCTTCATAGCTGTGTGAGATGCAAGGATCTGGTTTCTTTTGTGTCAAGTATAGAAAGAAAGACCAACTTTATTAGCAAAACTGAGAAATAATTTAACTTTTTGCAGAATGAGTGCCTTTCAGTGCCCTGTTCATAGATAAATGCCTTGTCTACTCTTTCTTCGAATAATGCACAGTCACATAGAGCTTGGGTAATAGAGAGCTTCAGAGGAGGGATGGCGACAGCCATTGTGTCACCCAAGGGTGGGGAAGAATTTTCTTTAATCTTGATTTTACCCTTTCTCTCTTTTATTTTTCAAATAAAGATTTTCTTTTGCTTTGGCCTCATTATTTATTGACAAGTATTAAAAATCAGAGATCATGCAGAGAGTTTGGCAGTTTAATAATAGATTATGTCATTATGGGATATAGACTTCTGTTATGTATTATCCTTTTTGAGGCTATTGTGTCAACTGATTATAATATGCTTTGGGGGTATGTTTTATTGATGGTTAATAGACTTTGCAATTTCTAGGTTTATAGAAAAATTGAGCAGAAAGTACAAAGAGCTTCCCTTTACTCCTTTTCTACCTCAGTTTTCCCTATTTTTAACATACTGCATTAGTGTAGTATTTGTTAAAGTTAATGAATCAGTTTTAATGCATTATTATTAACTGTGTGGTCCATAGTTTACGTTAGGGTTCACTTTTTGTGATGCACAATCTCATGAGTTTTGCCAAATATATAATGACATGTATGTGCCATTACAGTATTATACAGAGTAGTTTCACTGCTCTGAAAGTCTTATGTCCCACTGATTTATTCCTCTCCCATCTTCCCAATCCCTGATCTTTTTACTGCCTCTGTAGTTTTGCCTTTTCCTTTATTGATAGTTGGAGGCATATAGTATGTAGCATGTTCAGACTGGCTTCTTTCACTTTGCATCTGCATTTAAGGTTCTTCTTTTTGTGGCTTGATAGCTAATTTCTCTTTATCTCTGAATAGTATTCTATTGTATGGATGTGCCAGTTTGTTCATTCCTTCAGTTGTTGAAGGACATCTTGGTACCATTCAATTTTTGGCACTTAGGAATAAGGCTGCTGTAAACATTCACATGCAGTCTTTTGTGTGGATATAAATTTTCAGCTTATTTGGATAAATAACTGTTAGTGTGATTGCTGGATTCTGCAGTAAGATCATATGGTAAGAGTTTTGGAAGAAACTGCCAAGCTGTCTTGCAAAGTGGCTGTGTATATTTTGCTTTTAATTGCATGCTTTTTGCCTTTTCGGTTTTCTCGTTTTCCACCATTCTGCTACTCACGGCCTATCTGAAGCTGTTGCATGAAATATTTTGCGTGAGACCAGTTATTTGAACTTTAAGTGGTTCGAGGTATGAAGAAATTGCTTTTATGTTTATACTTCTGAAGCCTTACAACCTTTATCTACTGTCTTCTCCTTTCCCATTTTTTATTCTTACTTTTATCTTTTCCTGTCTTTTTTTTTTTTTTTTTTTTGAGATGAAGTCTCTCTCTCTCTCGCCCAGACTAGAGTGCGATGGCACGATCTCAACTCACTATAACCTCTGCCTCCCAGGTTCAAGCCATTCTCCTGCCTCAGCCTCCCAAGTAGCTGGGACTACAGGCATGTGCCATCATGCCCAGCTAATTTTTGAATTTTTAGTAGAGACAGGGTTTCTGCATGTTAGCCAGGCTGGTCTCGAACTCCTGACCTCAAACGATCTGCTCACCTCAGCCTCCCAAAGTGCTGGGATTACAGGCATGAGCCACCAGGCCCGGCCCATCTTTTCCTGTCTTTTAGGTCCACTATTTTATTTTATTTTATTTTATTATTATTTTTTTTTGGAGACAGTCTTGCTTTGTCTCCAGGCTGGAGTGCAGTGGCACGATCTTGGCTCACTGTAACCTCCACCTCCGAGGTGTAAGTGATTCTTCCGCCTCAGCCTCCTGAATAGCTGGGATTACAGGTGTCTGCCACCATGGCCAGCTAATTTTTGTTTTTTAGTAGAGGCAAGGTTTCACCATGTTGGCCAGGATGGTCTCAATCTCCTGAGTTCATGATCTACCTGCCTCAGCCTCCCAAAGTGCTAGGATTACAGGTGTAAGCCACCACACCCGGCCGAGCTCCGCTATTAATTTTACTTATGTATATTAATTATATGTACTGAGATATTCTACAAATGTTCTTTTGAAATGCCTTAAATGAAGCTTTTTTGTTTAGGAACATTATTCTTATTATCTTTCTCAGATCAAAAAGTTATCTGTTTCTCACTTAAATTTAGCTTCTGGGAAAGAATGACTCCCTCTGATAAAGGTAGGATATCTACATCTCTGAATTCATCCAAGAGCAAAGTAAAATTATATGGGAGCCATAGTTCTTATTAAAATAAGATGTAGAACTAGCCGTGCGTGGTGGCTCACGCTTGTAATCCCAGCACTTTGGAGGGCCGAGGCCGGCAGATCACAAGGTCAAGAGTTCGAGACCAGTCTGTCCAATGTGGTGAAACCTCATTTCTACTAAAAAATGCATAAATTAGCCAGGCGTGGTGGTACACGCCTGTAGTCCCAGCTACTTGGGAGGCTGAGGCAGGAGAATCTCTTGAACCTGGGAGGTGGAGGTTGCAGTGAGCCAAGATCGTGCCACTGCATTCCAGCCTTGGTGACAGAGTGAGATTCTGTCTCAAAAGACAAAAAAAAAAGATGTAGAACCTTCCAAAGTTCTAGGAAAGAAGAACTCCCATAAGAAAACATCTCCTGATGCCTTTTCTCTTTTTTTTTTTTTTTTTTTTTTTTTTTTTTGTGAAAGATTCTAAGTCTGTCGCCAGGGGCCAGCCTGGTGTGCAGGGGTGCAATATCAGCTTACTGCAATCTCTGCCTCCTGGGTTCAAGCAATTCTGCCTCAGCCGCCCGAGTAGCTGGGACTACAGGTGCGCACCACCACGCCCCAGCTAATTTTTGTGTTTTTTTAGTAGAGACAGGGTTTCACCATGTTGGTCAGGATGGTCTCGATTTCTTGACCTCGTGATCCGCCTGCCTCAGTCTCCCAAAGTGCTGGGATTACAGGCGTGAGCCACCGTGCCCGGCTACCTTTTCTTTATTCTTACAGGATCTCTTACAGTTTATTTATTCTTGATACATGCTGCCCCACCCTGAGCCCATGCCAGAAATTTAGAGAAGTTGTGTAATGACCTAATGAAGGAAGGTTCCCCTAACCTGTGTGAAAAAATTGAGAGTTGGAAGTGAATGATCCCCACAGGGGAGAACCCAATGGCTCCTTTACTTTTGGTTTGTCCCTTTCCACATGGGGATTCTTTTTCTGGAACCTTTCTCTGTTTAACTTTTGGTAGGTTTTGTATTGTATTGAATGTGAGTGTCTGTTTTCTTAAACTGAGCATAAACGACATCTCTTAAATAAGTCTCAGAATTGCCAGGGGCTAAGGAACAGCATGCTTAGTTCAGCTGTGCTATTTTGAACTTTAAAGTTTTGAATTTTCTTTTAACACTTTAAAAGAATGATTTAAATATCTTCACTGAGTCCCGGTGGAGTTGGCTCACACCTATAATTCCAGCACTTTGGGGGGCAGAAATTGGAGGATAGCTTGAAGCCAAGAGTTCAAGACCAGCCTGTACAACAATGCGAGGCCTTGTCCCCCCTCCAGAATTTTTTTTAAATTAGCCGGGCATGGTGGGGTATGCCTGTAGTCCCAGCTACTTGAGGGTCTGAGGTGAGAGGATCACCTGAGCCCAGGAGTTTGAGGCTGCAGTGAGCCATGATTGTACCACTGCATCCCAGCCTGGGCAACAGAGTGAGACCCTGTCTTTAAAAATAATAATAACAACAACAACAGCATTTGCACATATGAATTAAATTTTTCTATTAACAGCCCATTTTTAACAGTGATACTCAGTGATAAACAGTGATATTTTTTCAGATTGCCATTTTGACATTATATGGCTTATATGTTAAGTATAAATTCTTGACGTTCAAGGTCATAGGATTATATCTGTATAATGGTTTGCTAGGTAAATATACATTATTGAACATTTTTAAAGCTTACATATTTTTTTTAATACATAAAGTTCTTCATTGGCTGAAAAATCTCCCCTGTCATTTATGCAACAGTTATCACCAGAATACCCAAGTTCATTTTCAGAATGAACAGTTGCCCATTACAGAAGCAAAACTAGTAGAGGGGTATGTCTGTAGAAGATGGTGTGCACTAATAGAACTATAATTGAATTCCTTAGTCTTTCTTATTGCCTTTTTAACTTTTAGCAATTCCCAGAGTGTACAATTTATTCTTTACTTTTATAATTATAATTCTTTACTGGTCTGAATATTAAGTTAGATTTTCCTCATTGTTTATTAAATGGCAGTGATGCTCTGAAAATAAAATTATACTTGTGCTTTTTTTTCTACAAGAGTTTAAAAAATATATTGTACTTTTCCCGTGCCACATTAGGCACTGAAAATGAAAAGGTAATAGATATAGCCTCTGTCTTCAAGAAGCTTGTAGTTTATTGGGAAAGACCGAAGAATGAATTCATAATTATGGTTCTGTTTGATAACTACCATGATAAAGGTCTTAATACAGAGCTTTAAGAATAAAGGAAGAGGGGCAAGCCTGAAATCCAGATTTGGGAGGTCTACAGAAGACTTCATGAAGGACGTGTCTATGTGTGAGTTGAGTCTTAAAAATGAAGTATTAGGCAAAGAAGTGAAAGATGTTCAGCATATTCCATGTAGAGGGAACAGAGGTGAAAGCTGGAAACATCTAGGAAACCAAATGATTGTTAGTAGCTACAGTTGAGTGTAAATAGGAATGGCAAGAACTATGTAAAGAAGATAAAAAGATGAGAGAATAAGAGAGATCATTTGCACAGGTGTGCACAGTCAGATCATGCCAAATGAAGCATGTTCTATATATTCAAGGTAGTAGAGAACCACTGAAGCATTTGAAGCAGAGAATAATGCTTGTTATTAGCTTACTTACTCGTTCATTCATTCAACAGATCTTTATTACTTACTCAGTGGGTGCTGTGGTAGTCTTGGATAATACATAGTGACGAATAAAGTAGCGGTAGTTTCTTGCCCAAGACCTTACAGTTCAGATGGGGACACAGACACTAACCCAGCAAATAACATTTAATTACTAGTTGTGACAAAAGAAAAGAATAGATTTTCAGAAATACACAATAATTTATTGAAAGTTAGCAACTATTTTAGATTAAGTGCTCAGAGAGGGTCCTCTGTGAAAGTAGCTTTTTTCCTAAGCCTTGAAGGCTGAGAAGAAGCTTGCCTTGTGACAATTGGGACAGAAGCAGCAATTACATTGGTAATAAGGTGGAGAAGAGCTGAACATGTCTAAGGAAGACTAATATGACTGGCGGGCAAGAACAGTGCAAGCTATGCATGGCCTTCTATGTAAACCATCATAGAAGTTTGTGCTTTATAAGAGGGATGGAAGCCATTGAAGAGTTTTAAAGAGGGCATGACATCATCCAATTTATGTTTTTAAAAGATCATTCTGGGTGTTGGGTGGAGGATGAATTGGTGGAGGGTAACATTGGAAGGGGGAGGATCAGATGGGTTATTAAAGAAGCGTAGACTGAAGATCTTCTAACTGAGGTTTGCATACACCTGAGTGCATGAGCACTTTCCCGAAAGGCACATGGACACAGCCTCTCAGCCTGTAAACATATGTATACCTGAAATTGATCTGCTCAAAAGGCTCCTAAGGTGTACAGATTCTCCTTTTTCATTTTCCCCTTCACAGTTGTGCACTCCTCACTTTATGACAGACACAACTCTCCTGATTTTTACTGTCCTATATTCCTCAGAGGTAAAAGAACTCTGGAATGATAACAAAGGGACAATTCAGCATATTGGTGTTAAATAATAGATGAGTCTGTCAGGTTTTGTTCTCAACATAATTGAAATAAAACCTAGTTAAGTTGCCAGTTGGTAGATTATTATAAATAATTTTCAGTGACAGGTTACCATCTGGTTTAAGGCATATAATTCTGAAGTAATACAAAAAATTGAGTTACATTGCTATAACAAAACTCCTTCCATTCCTATTCATTTATATATATGAAAATGCTTTCTTAGTGCTTACATATATGGAAGCGAAAAATACCAATAGAATTGATACTGAACCCTTATCTTCCTTTATTTCGTTGTTTGAGACGGAGTCTCACTTCGTCGCCCACGCTGGAGTAAAGTGGCGGGATCTTGGCCCACTGCATCCTTTGCTTTCTGGGTTCAAATGATTCTTGTGCCTCAGTGTCCTCAGTAGCCTGGACTAAAGGTATCCACCACCACGCCTGACTAATCGTTTTGCATTTTTAGTACAGACAGGTTTCATCATGTTGGCCAGGTTGGTCTCAAAATGACCTCAGGTGATCCGCCCATCTCTGCCTCCCAAAGTTCTGGGATTACAGGTGTGAGCCACTGTGCCTGGCCTGAACTTCTTTCTATTAATAAATAATATTAAGAAGGAATAGCTAAACTAATAAAAGTATAAGAGTCCCATTTCATTAAGATAAATGTGTTTAATGACAAGATACATTTTAATTAAAATGTATTCTTCATGTTTAATAATTACTTTCTCATATTTAATATTTATATTGTTTTTGATTGATACTTTATTACTAGTGATTCTAATGACAGCTCAGTCCACAAGAATATTTAAGGGTTATGACCACAGGAAAATATTAAAATATCAAATTTAAATTTATATAAATATTTTTATTGAGAAGTACAAGAAAGGATCCATGCAAACAGTCTAGCACAAAGTAAATTACATTAATATAAAATATTAAGGAGAAGTAGAATAGAAACATAAGGTCAAAGAGAAAAAGGAAAATGTAAATAATAATTTCTCCTTACAGTTTTTAAATAGATGATGATGGATATCAAGTATGGTATTTGTATTTTATTGGATACTTCCTTTTTTAAAAAAAGTGATGTTGGCCGGCGCAGCGGCTCACACCTGTAATCCAAGAACTTTGGAGGCCAAGGCGGGTGGATCACCTGAGGTCGGGAGTTCAAGACCAGCCTGACCAACATGGTGAAACCCCGTCTTTAAAAAAAAAAAAAAAAAAAAAAAGTCTTTAATACCCAAGAAATTAGATCCTTTGCAACTCTTTAAGCTTACCATGTAAAAAATTTATATATCAAGTTAAAATCATTCTGTCTCAGTATGTTTGTGAGCAGAAAAAAAGAAGTACAAAAATAAATTTTAAAATCATAGTTGTATAAACTCTTTTAGGTATACAAGTAAAAAAATGTGTAGAGAATCTTGGTCTATGCAAGAGGTTAGGCAGATCAGGCAACAGCTGAAGAGATTCCACAGTGACAGTGGAGATAAAGAGAAATAGGTAGATTTAAAATGTCTTTTGGAAATAGAGCTAAAAGGATTTACTGAATTACATGTACGGATAAGGATAGAAGAGAAAACAAGGCCCTTGGATTTCTGATTAACCAACTGGGAGAATGGTGGTACAATTTTTCGAGATGAGAAAGCCTGAGAAAAAAATTTGTTTGAGGACAAGAAGCAAGACATGGTGTTAAGGAAATGTTAGCTACATTATCATCAATTTTAGAATTGTTATCACATCAGATATATTTATTTTTATTATTTATTTAGAGATGGGGTCTTGATGCATTGGCCAGGCTGGACTGCAGTAGCTATTTACAGGCATGATTGTAGCACACTACAGCCTCAAACTCCTGGGCTCAAGCTGCCCTTCCATATAGCTGGGACTGTATGCATGCACAGTTTATATTTTTAGCCCAGTTTTCTCTTCTGAGATCCAAACGTATGAAACAGACAACAGCCCACTTCATATCTTTACACCAATGTTTCATTGATATATCAACAAGAAACTGTCCAGGGTTCATCTTTTGATTATTACCTTCAAACCAGTTTTTCCTTCGGGCTTGCTCATCTCATTTGAGAGGACTTCTTTGTAATCTTTACAAAGCTGAAAATAGGCTTACTGAATGTGAGGGAAATCAAGTCTGAGAAAGGGAGAAGTGATAGGTTAGGTACAGAAATTTTTATACTGTGGCTCTCTAGTTCAGAAGGTCATTCCAGAACCTTAGGGAAGCTGTATGCCATAATGGCTAAGAAAATGGACTCTGGAGTTAGAAGCCTTGATTGGAATTAGGCTTCTGCCACTTAAAAATTATGATCTTAGGTAAGTTACTTGTGGGTCAGTTCCCGGAACCATAAAAGAAATAGTTATTATATCTGTCATATTAAAGAGATGATATCTGTATAAAGCACTTATAACAGATTCTGGCACATAGTAGACCCATAGTGAACATCTACCACTATTGGTACTTCTGTTGTCACCACCACTGCCCTCTGTAGTTCCAAGGGGTGGCATTGCTCTGACTGGTTGGTTGAAGGCCAGAGAAACACAGTATTTATAGACCTTATCTGGTTGATTCAGCACCAGTAGTGACAAACTTATTGTTAAATTCTAATTTACATTATGTAAAGTTTTAATACTGTGACTCAAGGAAATTCTTGTCCTCTCTCCCATCCAGTCTCATATTTTAGAAGTTGTATATTTACATCAAATGAGAATAACACAGTCACCTAATAGGCTGATCAGATAGATATTGTTCTTATCACCAGATTATTCATTCTCTGAGAGTCTGTCTTAGATATATACAGGTTCTTAATCTGTACATTATTTCCCATTTTACATCCATGATCTTCTCATATAAACAGCTTGAGTAGCTTTAGTAAACTGCTAGAAATATATGCTATAAAATCCACTTCTAGTGCTTTCAGTTTTACTTAGCCAGATGTTCTGTAGTTTCCAGAAGGAAGGGAAGGAGGGGAAAAATACTTTCTTAGCATTATTTAAAACAAAGTATTGGTTTTAGAACATTATCCTTAGATCTAATTCCTAGAAGCAAGAAGATAATGAAATTTTAAGACTGTAAAAATGTTTTAAGGTTTAGTCTTTGTAATCTTAAATTGGAATTGGAAGTATTTGTTTAAATTTATGGTTTCTCTTGAACACATAGTCACACATGCATTTCCTATGTACTGCAAATACCTAGAAAACAAATTATCTTCTCTGAAACAATGCTCACTCCTAGTGCTCAGATATGGTTTCTGAATACTATTCAATATTAGAAGGACTTGAAATCTAAAGAGAAATGGCTTTTTTTTTTTGCGTAAAATAAATACTGTATACATTTTTCTTCACAAGTGCTTATTGGCTTCTGAAACCTCTGTAGTCTTTATGGCAGCACTGTTGAATAGAACCTTCTAAAGCAGTGGTAATGTTTTATGTCTGTTCTACCAAGATGGTAGCCTCTAGCCACATTTCTGTTGAACACTTAAAATGTGGCCAGAGCACTTGGAAAATTGATATTTTGCTTTTATTTAATTTTAAATAATTTTTAATGGCCATATCTGGCTAGTGGCTACTATATTGGACGGTTCAACTCTATAGTACAGATGGATGGATGGATGGTCAGTCAAATGGTCAGATGGATGGACAGACAGATCCATGGATATTTACCTGTCTGTCTATCTAACCTATCTATTCATCTATCCATCCACAGCAGATACTAATTAGTTTTTCCTCCTAAGCCTGGCAGAATTGTGATACTAGGATATTCAAATGCAAGTATTTTCTGATATAGTTGGTCATTTTTAAAATTTTTGTTTTTGGAAAAACATTTGTGACCTAAAACCATGTTTGTTAAAGTAATTTTTCCTTTAAGAAATAATGGTGGAAGACTAGATCACTTTCAAGGGATATTATAATTGCATGTGAGTGTTTTCTTCAATATTCATGTGGTAGTATCATAAAGATGCTTAAAGTTATAACATGACTGTTGCATATGAGTGTGTACACCACCACACCTGGCTAATGTTTGTATTTTTAGTAGAGATGGGATTTCACCCTGTTGGTCAGGCTGGTCTCAAACTCCTGAACTTGTGATCCGCCCACCTGGACCTCCCAAAGTGCTGGGACTGCAAGTATGAGCCACTGCCCCTGGCTGGGAGGCATCTCTTAACACATTGATATTTAAATTGAGACGTGAAAAGTAAGTAGGAATTAGTGAAATTAAGAATGGCAGGTAGTTTACTTCAACAGGAACTACACGTGTGGGGACCCTAATGATGGAAATAGCTTGATAAGAGTCTGGAACCCAAAAGGAAACCAGAGTTAAAAACCAGGCTTCCTTCCACTTGTGTCAGAAGGCAGAGTACCTCTTATTCTTAATACAAATGACAATTTTTGTAGATTTACGGACACTTATTGATTACCCACTGCCTGCCAGTCACTTTGATACATACTTTCTTAATAATATTAGTCAGTTGTTAACAGATTCTCATATATATATATATATATATATATATATATATATATATATATATGTAATCTTTTCTAAGCAGAAAACAAGTATCAGTGCTTGTTGGGTCCTTTTTCAGAAGAGTAAAGAATAGCTTACATTTCTTAAACTACATGTTCCTTCTGAGTGAAGCAGTCTCTTCAACCTTACCTTATTCCCTTGTCTGGATAAATCCTAATTCTTCCATAAAACCTTCTCTGACCTTCCAAATCTGAGTTACATATCTCTCTCATGTTTTTCCTTTTTTTTTCTGGAGACGGAGTCTTGCTCTGTTGCCGGGGCTGGAGTGCAGCGGCATGATCATGGCTCACTACAACCTCCACCTCCTGAGTTCAAGCAGTTCTCCCTGCCTCAGCCTCCCAAGTAGCTGGGATTAAACTCACCTGCCATTACGCCAGGCTAATTTTTTGTATTTTTAGCAGAGACAGGGTTTTGCCGTGTCAGCCAGGCTGGTCTCAAACACCTGACTTCAGGCAATCCGTCTGCCTCGGCCTCCCAAAGTGCTGAGATTACAGGCATGAGCCACTGTGCCTGGTCTCTCGTGTTTTCAGCTGCACCTGTACTTAGCCCTATGTTTTTTAAAATAACACTGCATTATTATTACGTATTTACCACCTATTGCTTTAAGAGACTGTCTTCATTTTGTCTCACAGAATGAAAGCTCCTTCAGGGCAGGAGCTGTGTCTTATTTACTGTTCTCTCCTTAGTGCCTGCGGTTGTACCTGGTACACAATGGCATTCAATGAATCTTTACTGAGTAAATACATTAACTTATGAATGAATGAATGAAATTTTGTTCTGACTTTCTTAATGTTTGCAGCATCACTGTACTTACTAAACAATTTAGGATTTAATGGTAATTTTATCATATTTCTATACTTACCTAAACAGTGTTTTGAAATGTTTTTATTCTTTGTTGTAACTGCTTTTCCACTCGATTTGATAAAGCACGTTTTCATCTGAACAGAAAAAGTTAAAGGTCAGAATTGCAAGTTTAAAGAATTAGAATAGATAATTATTTGAAAGTTATTTACATTTTTTTTGTGCTTGATTTTAAAACATGGTAGCCAGAGTGGAAAAATAAAATTTAGAAATTATTATTATCCCTGACCTGTCCTTCAGTGGGAGAACAGAGAACTTACATGTCTCAAAAAATGAATGTACAAAATTCTAGGCCCATTTTTGTTGGCCTTTTAACGAGTGGGAGCTAGCTGAAAGTCTTATGTAGCAGTGAGTCTTCCACTCTGAAATACCAGGCAACCGTATTTATGAAAACATGTAATAATTCAAAACATTCTGCAGAGCAGATATAAACTGATTAGATTAGTTTGAAAATCTTTTTGATCCTACTTTATTTCCTTTTAGTGTGACTGATACTTCTGATCATCATTGGTAAATTTGACATTAGGTTTTTCAAGATTTGTCTCATCTTTCCCTGACTTGGAATTAGGTTCATAATATTATTAAGAATGGGTCATTTTATATAGTGCTGTAATGGGTTACATTTAGTAGTTTACAGAATTCTCTTCTTAACATATCCTAAATTCTTTTACTTACTTTTGTAAGTCTTAAACTTAATCTCTCTGTAAGAGATACTTGAAATGAGTAGCTAAGCAGTCCAAAAGTGTTACAGATAGAAGCATTATTCAGAACCATGTAGAATCATTCTGTCTCACAAAAATATATAGTGTTAAGTTAGCAACATAAACTATGCTTGTAAAGTAGTTTACAGGTTTCTGCAGAAGTTTATCATGTTTGGTCAATGCACAGATTGTAGATACTGTTGCTCAAAGATAGTTCATTTAAAAAATGTCAGATGTTATTATGGAACATGATATTGAGAACCATATAGAAAGTATATTTTTAATGTTTCAGGTATCTAAGAGATATGACAGTTAAGTTCACAATCATTTTCTCTTTGCCATTGTGTAATCAGTTCACTACTAAATTAAGTTCTGTCAAGAGGAACTTAGTAAGTTTCATTGTAGACTCTTGCTCTACTGTCAAGGAGTTTGAATTCCCTTTGTTATGGTGACTGGTTATGAAATCAGTCACTTGACAGACCCTGAAGTGAGACTGCTGGAAATACGTCATGTCTGCCTTCATGGTGACAGCTGGCTACAAAACAAACCCTACCACAGCCATTCTGCAATTGACAAGGGACTTCAAAGGCCAACAGGGCTGTCACTTCAAAGAAAATTCTGCCATCTCTGGCTTGTTGAAAGAAGTTGTTAAATAGCTGTACCCTGCCCTACCAGAAATCTCCATGTTTAGACTTCTCCTTCTTTTGATCTTAGAAAGATGTATGAAATGACTTAAGTTAGAGCAATGATAAAGTCTCTAGTAATGGCAGCCCAGTACTCTGCATTTTGATCCATTTATTGATGGAAATTACGCAAATGTGTTCTAATAACAGGAGGCTTAAAAACTCAATGTCTCAGAGAATGAATGTCCAAAAGAAGAGTTGAAATTCCATAGTATTGCTGTAGCAGCCTTAAAAAATGTGGAAATAAGATGGTGAAGAAAATGAAACTCAATGTGTTTTTAAAACTTTTTGTTTCTTTATGTAGTTTCTAGCCCTTTAGTAGACTCAGATTCTGAATATTGATAGATTGGAAAACAGCACAAATCTTTAATCATAAGTCTAATTTGCATGATTAAAACTGACATTTCTCCATTTTTAGTGACTTTGTACTTAAAATTTGAAGCTACCTTGTACTGAATTTAAAATTATATTCATCCCTTTCTGCTAGATACAATTTTGACTTAATTACCTTGTGTTTATGTTAAACAACAAAGAAAGCCTCAGCGTTTTAACAGAACCCTTAATAAAAGGTCAGAGTACTAACAAGCATCTTCAAGAATAGCAAGGGAAAAGGCAGCAACATGAACTCTTTCTTTTAGAATACGGATAGCCCTGGAAGATATCCCTTTCATGAAGTAATGTTTAGTATACTTGAAAAAGAAAATAGAAAACTTCATAAATATTATGACAGTAAAAAATATAGAGATTTTATATGTTATATCAACTTGGAGTGTGGATTAGTTAGAATTTAAAATCCTTTTAAGTGAATGGCATGACCTTTTCCTAATTATGTGTTTTCTCTCTCATTTTATGTGTTATAGGAAAATAAAACTAAAGATCTTCAGATTGCTTTGCCCTGATCTTCTATTTTCTTATTTCTCTTAAAATTTCTCTTTACGTAAAATTTTTAGAAATTGAGTTGACAGAAGCTTTAGCGACTATAACTTCCTCTATAATTTTGCCAGATGGGGTCAGTAGATAACTGCTAAAGAAATTCTGAAGCAGAACTGAAGCCCCCAGGAAATAACCACATGACATGGTATGACCAAAAAATTCTCTAGAAACATAAGTAGTTGCTCTTCAAATAATGTGTTTGGATTTGTCTCCTTTTTTTGTTCTCTTAATTTCTTCCTCCAGAAAAATTTTTGACAAAGTAGCAAAAGTAGCACATGATAATATTGTCTGGAAGTTCAGGAAATATCTATGCCTTTAAATTTAGGCTTAAGTTTTCCTTTTATTCAGCAAAAGGACTATAGGTGTTTTCAAAAGTTATAGCCACATGAGAAAATGAACTACAGTGGAAACAAAGCTTTGGTACTTCCAAAATTAAACTGCAGAAATGACTGCCAGAAGTCTATAGATACTGGTTTTCAAAGCAGACTTTTTTTTTTTCTTTTGAGACGGAATCTTGCTCTGTTGCCCAGGCTGGAGTGCGGTGATATGGCCTCAGCTCACTGCAACCTCCACCCCCCAGGTTCAAGCAGTTTTTCTGCCTCAGCCGCCCGAGTAGCTGGGTCTACAGGCACACACCACCACGCCCGACTAATTTTTGTATTTTTAGTAGAGATGGGTTTCACCATGTTGGCCAGGCTGGTCTCAAACTCCTGACCTCGTGATCCACCTGCCTTGCCCTCCCAAAGTGCTGGGATTATAGGTGTGAGCCTCTGTGCCCAGCCAGACATGTTTTTATACTATATACTCTCTGTTTTTAAGACAGATTCTTGCTCTATTGCCTGGTTGGAGTGTGGTGGCGTGATCTTGGCTCCCTGCAACCTCTGCCTCCCAGGTTCAAGCAATTCTCCCATCTCAGCCTCCTAAGTAGCTGGGACTACAGGCACTTGCCACCACACCCAGCTAATTTTTGTAATTTTTTGGAGGGACTGGGTTTCCATGTTGACCAGGATGGTCTTGATCTCTTCACCTTGTGCTCTGCCTGCCTTGGCCTCCTAAAGTGCTGGGATTACAGGCGTGAGCCACCGTGCCTGGCCTACTATGTATTCTATCTAAACTGCAGAACGACATCTGTACAAGGAAGCACTCTTGGAGTCTGTGTGGCAGATCTATAAAAAGTGATATATCATTTGCTTGTAATGAGTTCCTGGGGTGTTTTGCTCTAATTTCTTTTCTCCTGCTGAGAAGTTTGATAAACCAAGTTGTTGATCATAGAAGCAGTCATCCAAGCTATGGCTAAAGGTGAAGCCATGGGAGCCAGATGGCTTCCCGCTGATTTTTATATGCAGTTTATGTTCTCCTTGGCTGTGTCTTCCTGGATGTTTCAATGAAAGATATTTTTTTCTGGAAAAATGCGTACAGTGGGATTTATTCTATTCAACAGATAGTTTGTGTGTGTCATGTCCCAAGCCCTATTTTGACATCCAGTTGTCCCTTCCTCTTATCTTCAGCCTCTTTAATAAATGAATAAAGATGCAATAAAATTAGTGTAAAGTGCATTGGATTAGAAGTCAAGTGATGTGGATTCTAATCCTTGTTCTGTGTACTAACAGTGATTTGGCATAAGTCTTGTAATCTCTCCAAGTATCTGTAACCTCACCTAGATTGAAGAAATTATCATCCCCGAAAGTATCCACCCATTACCTCACATTGAGATAAGTATTTGCAAGGGTTTTAGTAGCTTATAAAGGCAGCATACAAGTGTTGAGCCTTATTATGGCCAAAATCACAAACACACATATCAGACATGCACATACACACATATATCATACGTGCACATACATGGATGTATTATACATACACTTACATGATGTTTATGAGTTCCCTCTTGGTGTCCTAGGGTTACCAGACATAAAATCCCATCCTTTTACTTTTCTCGTTTGGCTAGTAGTATACTTTTGATAAGGTCAAGTAAGTGTCATTTTATTTGCCAACATTGTCCAGGGTTATGTTGAAATAAATTTTCTCCACAAAGTGTGTGTCTAATTAATGAAATGTCAACTTTATTTATTTCTAGGGGGCAGTTTGATTTTCTTCAGCATTGCAATTGAGAAGGATTAAAATTTCCAGTTAAAATGCCAGTGAACTTTTATCTTTGTTGAAAACTTAAGGAAACAGTATGAATCTGTTTTACTTACATTATTTCATTTGATCTTAGAAGGGCCGATGCCCTACATGATCTGTTTTGTTTGCTGTTTTCTGAGTAGAATATAATAAATATATTCTCCATTTGAAATGATCAGATTATTTCAACTAAGAACAAAATTTCTTTCCAAAATTATATAGCCATTCAACTTTGTCCTGTTGTCTTAACTGCCTAGCAAAACAGGAAAAAAAAATGCCTTTTCAGAAGATAACTTATCAGAGCTCAGAGTTCTAGGGATGTTCTTTGTCATTCTACATCTATTCATATTTCTTTTCCTAAATTAGACATTTGTCAGAAACCCTCATGAAATATAAAGAGCTCTCAGACCCAGATGCAGAAGAAAGCATAAAATGGTGGTTGCCACATCTCTTTGTTACTGCTGCTGGAGAAAGAAAATGCAGTCTGTTATTTAGATTATTTCTCTCCTCCTTTATTCCAGGAGGACAGAAGAACCATGGAGCTTATGTGTACCAGTAGATCATTAATTTTTTTGTGCTAATGATTTTGTTACAGTTTCTTGCTGAAATAAGCAAATTACGGGAGATAAATATTTTGCTGTCAAAGTATGATGTAGACTGACTTTAAAAAAGAGAAAAAAATGAAATATTCTGAAAAACATAGTTTTTCAGTGCATTAAATCAGGTTTTTATTTTTTACTTTTGATGCTATGCTGCCAAAGTCACCTAAGTAGAATTGGGAGTGATGAAACATTGGTCCGTCTTAGGTTCTTTCCAACATCAGTGACACAAGGTGCTAACAGTCATAGCAGCAGGGTGATGTTTGCTTTGAAAATATGCAGCCACATTTTATTGTGTCTGATTTTTCAAGCTCTATTTAGGAGTGATGAGTGCTTATTACAGGATTTATCTACCTAAGCCTTCTGAGTTGATTTTTTTTTTAAAGAAAAGGAAAATTGAGATGACTTGAAAAAGAAGCATTTCTCTCACACTGATATGTTTCCATTCTCTTTTTAAAAGAGTGGTAATGGGAACACTCCCCAGAGTGACTCATTAGATGCTATTGTGGATGTTTGTCCTGAACACTCACACATCATAGCAAAGCAGCATTCAGTGTGTATAGTAGGATGGAGTCAGACTACCTAGGTTGGAATCCAAGCTTTGCTTTCTCTGACTGTGTGACCTTGGGTAAGGCACTTAAACCCACTAACCCTGTTTCTTCTTGCATAAAAATGTGGATAATAATACTTTATACCACTGTATAGGATCATTTTGAGACTTTAATAAGACAATACATCTAAAGCACTTAGAACAGTGTCCCTCAAAGTATTCAAATAATGTAAGTAATTATTGCAACAACTATCGCTTTTCCATACTTATACTGTACTACTGGTATATATCTTGTAAAATAATTACCATGAGTTGGCAAAAAGAACATTGGAAAAAAGAGATTTCTAGTGTAAATACTAGCCTAAAGCTCTCTTGGGAAATGTAAATTTAAATTTTCATTAGCAATGATTGTGAGATTCCCCTAAATGTTTTCCTAGGAAAAGATGATAGAATGTATCTATGTAGATATATATGTATGTATGTTCTCACTAATACTTCACAAATGCTCCTCAACCCAAAAGATTGATACCTTGTTTTCTTTGTAATTATAAAACAGAGTAGGTTTTAATCTAGAATTTTGTTCTAGTCAGGGAAACTAGTGGACTTCTCAAGTGACAATCTGGCTTACGTGATGACTGCGGAACCTTTAGATAATCTTTTTGTACCACTCCCCTTTTCTTCTAATTGTTTTCTTCCTTTGGAGACTTATGCCTTTTACTCTTCTAAGAGAGTATAATAAGATTTTCCATATGCATCTTAGAAACTACAAAAAATATTTTTCTCCTGGTTGTGGAAGAGAAGAAGCTGGGAAACTTGAAGAAGCAGGCTTTGCCAGCCTCTGAAGCCTCCTGTTGTGCTGCTTTCTTAAGGAAAATAGGTCTCTGGTAAAGTCATAATTTGTTCCCTTCTTATTCTGAGCAAAAGTTTATTAGCTTGTGATTTAAGCAAACCATCTGGTCCTGCTGGCACTGCGCACTGTCAAGCCCCATGCTTTCTCCTTAATATGTTACTGCAGGCAGTTAAGTTACATATTTGAGTCCCAGCTCTGGCCTGAGCCTTTCTGTGTTTTAAAACGTCTGCTTTTGAAAATTGTGCTGTGACCTGGAATATATTTTAAAAGTGTAGAGAAATTCTTTATTGTTTTGTATAGGATTTATCTCTTCTTCTACTCAGAGGTCTTTACCTTCGTTTCTCTGGCTGTACCCAGTACTGTACAACTGCTCAGTGGTAGGCATGAAATGGAACCAAATGGTTCTAGCTGAAATTGTTCTCCTGGATTGTGGAACGGTAATAGAAAATGAAGTAATTAAATTTGACTTTGAAACTGTTTCCCTGGCTTAGAGCCAGAGAATAAATCAAATGATTAGTTGGAAATCCTGGTTTATGGTACTATTCTTGCCTTGAATACCAAAATGCTTAGAACTTACTTGGATATATGTATAATCTGAGGCAGAAATACTTTGAGGATCTGGCACTCAAATGGATGGGAAAATTAAGCAATGTTTAAGAAAACGATTTTACTAACAGATAAAATTCTGGAAGTTAGAGATTTTTAAATTTTTTTAACAATATGTAATAGTTGTAGGTATTTATGGGGTACATGTGATATTTTGCTATATGTATGCAATGTATAATCAAATCATCACCTCTAACGTCTATTATTTCTTTGTGTTGGGAACATTCCAAATCTTCTCTTCTAGCTATTTTGAAATTCACAATAAATGATTGTTAACTCTAGTCTCCCTACTGTGCTATTGAACACTAGAACTTACTTTTTCTGTATAACTGTATTTTTGTACCCATTAATCAACTTCCCTTCATCCCCGTCTCCTTCCTACCCTTCCCAGCCTCTGGAAACCACCATTCTATTCACTACCTCCATGAAATCAGATTTCTTCTAGCTCCCACATATGAGTGAGAGCAAGCAACATTTGTCTTTCTGTGCCTGGCTTATTTCACTTAACATAATGTTCTCCAATTCCATTCATGTTGCTGAAAATGATAGGATTTCATTCTTTTTATGGCTGAATAAGATTCGTGTGTGTGTGCATATACATACCATGTTTCTTTTATTCATCCACTGATGGACACTTAGGTTGATGCTATATTTTGGCTGTTGTGAACAGTGCCACAATAAACATGGGAGTACAAATATCTTTGATATACTGATTTCCTTTCTTTTGAATATATACCCAGTAGTGGGATTGCTGGATCACGAGATAGTTCTATTTTTAGTTATTTAAGGAAACACTATAGCATTTTCCATAGTTGCTGCACTAATTTACATTTCCACTAACAGTGTATGAATGTTCTCCCTTCTCTGCATGCTTGCCAGCATTTGTTATTGTCTACTTTTTTGATGATAGCCATTTTAACTGGGATGAGATAGTATCTCATTGTGGGGGTTTTTTAGGAGTGGTTGGTCGGGGGAGACAGAGTCTGTCATCCAGTCTGGAGCACAGTGCCGTGATCATAGCTCACTGCAGCGGCAAACTCCTGGGCTCAGGTAATCCTCCAAAATGGCCAATACTACAGGTGTGCACTATGGTGCCTGGCTAATTTTTTGTAGAGATGGAGTCTCACTCTGTGGCCTAGGATGGCCTTAAACTCCTCCTTCCTGCCTTGGCCTCCCAGAATGCTCAAATTATAGGCATGAGCCACTGCAGCCAGCCAGGATTATAGTAGTTTTTCTACCGTTAAGCCAACCTTGAACTCTTGGAATACAACTAACTTGCTCATGTACATTTTTCTTTTTTGTGTACACTAATTTTGGATTGGTGTGATTATGTTTAGGAATTTTTGCTACATGTTCAGGATTGAGACAGGCCTAAGCTTTTCTTTTCCCATGTTAATTTCTTTTCCTGTATTAATTTGTAAAGTTTTGATAGGAAGTTATGTGAGCCTTATTAAATATGTTGTTGAGTGATTGTTCCCTCTCTTTTGTATTTCCGAATTGTGTCTGCAAGATTGAAACTATTTGTTCCTTTTATATTTGCCAAAAGTTACCACTATAAATCTCCAGGCTTGAAATTTGTGTGAAAAATTTTTATTACTGACTCATTTTTCTCAAGTTTTCTTTTTCATATTTAGCTGGTTTTGCTAAGTTCAGTTTTCCTTGGCATTTGATGATTTAGTCTAAATTTTCAAATGTACTGGCAAAGATACCCGTGCATCTTTTTAACACCTGCAAGACTAGTAGTTGTGAATCCTCTGTCATTCTAAAGTAAATATTGTTCATTGTGCCATTTTTCTTTTTCTCTTTTAGTCTCAAAAAAGACCAGCTGCCTTTTCTTAGTGTTTTCAAAGACTGAATTTTGGGCTTTGTGGATTCATTTTATAAAAGGGTGAGAAGGATTTGGTTTCCCACTTGACTATCTTGGGCTGCCTTGATCTTTTCTTTTATTCTATGAAGAGAGAAAACCCAGTGTTCAACAGCTTATCAAGTACATATTTTTGAATTCTCTGCCTGTTCATCCCTGACCTGAGAATTTCTTACCTTTTGTCAACACATAAATGCATGTTTTATTATCTTCAGTTATTTCTGTGAAAGTTACTTCCCAGCATCAAGTCTGTCATGTTTAAAGACACATTTTACCCTTCATTCAAAACTCTTAACTTCCAAAACAAAACAAAAAAATTTGATTAAAATGTGAATAAAAGATCTGAATAAGACATTTCTCAAAAGACAACATAAAAATAGCCAATAGGGGGCCAGGGTGGTGGCTCATGACTGTAGTCCCAGCACTTTGGGACTAATCCTAACAGTTCAGGAGGCCAAGGCAGGAGGATCACTTGAGGTCAGGAGTTCGAGTCCAGCCTGGCCAACGTAACAAAACCCCGTCTCTACTAAAAATACATAAATTAACCAAATGTGGTGGCGCACACCTGTAATCCCAGCTACTTGGGAAGCTAAGGCAGGAGAATTGCTTGAACCATGGAGACGCAGTTCGCAATAAGCTGAGAGTATACCACTGCATTCCAGCTTGGGCAACAGAGCAAGACTTTGTCTGAAAAAAAAAAAAAAGGAAAATAATTACTATAATCCACCACAGTAAAACATGATAGAAGAAAAGTTATGTAATCATCTCAAGAAATGCAGAAAATTTACATTCATTTATAATTTTAAAAATTTCTTAACTACCTAGCAATAGAAGGGAATTTCCTTAACTTAATAAAGGGTATCTATTAAAAATTGTACTACTTATAAATAAAACTTATAAAGGATTCTTTTTAAAAATACAAATAAAATAGAGTGCATGCTATCATTATGTCTGTACAGCATTGTAGTAGTCATTCTAGATTGTGCAGCAAGGCATGTATGTAAAAGAAATGAATATTGTAAGAAATACAAGAAAATAAAACTGTCATAGTTGTCTATATAGTAAACTTCAAAATCTGTCAGTAAAAGCATTTAAGAAGACTGCTAGATACAGAATCAGGATAAAAAAATCAATTCAGTTTCTATAATCTGCACTGAACAGAAAATTTACATTTTTTTGTGAAAATGATACTATTTACTAGAACATTAAGAAGTGTATAAAGTACCTAGGAATAAATATTATCAGGATGTTTAACATCTTAATGGGAAAGATTATTAAACGATATTAAAGTTCTAAAAATATATTCATTACCTGTTCTAGAACAGTAGTACCTGGCATATAATAAAATCTAAATATTTTTACAGAAGTTCAAGAATAGCTAAGATGCTCTTGAAGAGAACAAGGTGAGACTTACTTTATTAGATATCAAGCTTTATAACATGATAATAATTAAGATAATGAATGTGGTATTGGTGCAGGAATAGGCAAGGGAATAGAACATAATAGAAAGTATGGAAATATCCATGCTTAGGAATATACTTGATGTATGTCAAAGGTTAAGATAGAATAGATTTTTAAGTAAATGGTACTGCGACATTGGCTATCCATATGGGGAATAATGAAATCAGACTCCTGCCTTATACCATATACAAAAATGAATTCCAGATGGATTAAGGACTAAATGTGAAAAACAATACTTTAAAACTCTTAGAAAGTTTATCAAATATTGTGTAACAACCACAGAATATCAGTAGCATATTGTGATGGTTAAATTTATGTGTTGACTTGACTGGCCACAGGGTGCCCAGATACTTACTCAGACAGTATTCTGGGTGTTTCTGTGAGGGTATTTGGGGATGAGATTAACATTTGAGTCAGCAAAATTGAGTAGAGCTGATTGCCCCTCCTGATGTGGGTGGGCCTTATTCAATCAGTTAAAGGCCTGAGTAAAACAAAACTCTGATGCTTCCCAAGGGAAAGTGAATTCTCTCTGCCTAACTGCCTTCAAACTGGGATATCAGCTTTTCCTTGCATTTATTCAGACTCAGACTGAAACGTTGGCTCTTCCTTGGTCCGGAGCCTGCTAGCCTTCAAACTGGAACTATACCATTAGCTCTCCTGGTTTTCAGACCTTTGGATTTGGGTTGGAACTATGTCATTGGCTTTCCTGGGTCTCCAGCTTGCCATCTCACCCTATAGATCTTGCTGTTTGTGAGCAAGTTTCTTATAAGTTGTCTTTGTTTACACATATACACTCTGTTTCTTTGGAGAATTCTGACTAAGATACATAAAATAACAAGCATTTACTTCTCATTCACATACATGGAGGGTGAGCATATAGGGCTCTGCATTAGTTTTAACTCGGGTGGCTCTGCTCCACATGGCTCTTTCTAGGGCCCAACTGAGGGGTAGCAGCTATGCAAAATGTTCTCCTGGTAATGGTAGAAATGCAACTTAGCCACTTAGACTGTAAACCTCAGCTTGTGTCACATCTGCAAACATCTCTTTGCCCAAAGCAAGTCATGTAGCCTAGCCAAAGGTACTGAAGGTACTCTGCCCATCATGAGTCCATAGCAAGGATATAGATGTATATTCTTACTATAGAGGAATGAATAATTGAGACTACGAATTCAGTCTACCAATGAAGGCAGTATAAAAAGAAATAGGGCTTTGAGTATAAGAAAGGATTTGTTAAACAGAATGTAAATGTCACACATTCTAAAATAAATGTTTGATAAATTTGAATATATTTATATACAGTATAGTCATGCATTGCTTAACAATAAAGACTTTAATTACATCTGAGAAATTCATTGTTAGGCAGTGGTTCTTGTGCAAACATCATGGAGTGAACTTACACAAGTCTAGATGGTATAGTCTACTACACACTTAGGCTATATGGTGTAGCCTTTCTCTTCTGGGCTATAAATTTGTAGAAAATGTTACTGTACTGAATAATGTAGGCAGTGGTAGCACAAAGGTAAGTGTTTTAGTATTTAAACATATCTAAACAGAAAAGTACAGTAAAACTACAATATAAAATATTTTTAAAGATACATCTGTTAAGGAAACTTAACATGAGTGGAGCTTGCAGGACTAGAAGTTACTCTGGGTCAGTCAGTCAGAGAGTGGTGGGTGAATGTGAAGGCCTAGGATATTACTGTACACTACTGTAGACTTTATCAACACCGAACACTTAGGCTACACTATGCTTATTTTTTGAATGTTTGTCTTCCTTCAATAATAAATTAACCTTAGCTTACTAAGCTTACTTTTTAATTTTATAAACTTTTAAATTTTTTAAAGCTTTTTGACCCTTTTGTAATAACTTAGCCTAAAACACAAACATTGTACAGCTGTACAAAAATATTTTCTTCATATCCTTATTGTGTAACCTTTTTTTCTATTTTGAAAAATGTTTACTTTTTTATGACCCTTTAAAATATCTTTTCCCCCAAAACTAAGACATAAGTGCACACATTAGCTTATGCATACACAGGGTCAGGATCATCAATATCACTATCTTCCACCTCCACATCTTGTCCCACTGGAATGTCTGTCTTCAGGGACAATAACATACATGGAGCTGTCATCTTCCTAGGATGTCATTGCCTTCTGGATACCTCCTGAAGGACCTGCCTGAGGCTGGTTTACGGTTATCTTAAAAAATAATAATAAGTAGAAGGAGTACACTGTGAAGTAGTAAGTATAGTACAATAAGTACATAAACCAGTAACAGTTGTTCATTAAGCATTCTGTATTGTACATAATTGTGTGTGCTATATACTTTTATGTAACTGGCAGTGCAGTAGGTTTGTTTAACCAGTGTCACTACAAACACATGAGTAATGCATTGTGCTACAAAATTATGATGGCAGCAATGTCACTAGGCAATAGGAATTTTTCAGCTCCATTATAATCTTATTGGACCACCATCAAATATCTGGCCTGTTGTTGACCAAAGCGTTATGTGGCATGTAACTGTATTTCTTATTATCTAAAGCCAGTATAATGAAAGGAAAAGATAAGCCATAATCTGGGAGAAGAAATTTGCTACACATGTAATTGATAAAGGGTTGGTATCTAGAATATATGTTCATTAATATGTTTATAACTTCTTTAAATCAAGACTAAGAAAAACAAGCTGTTGCTGGTGTGGGAAGATGGGGATAGGTGGTGTGGGAAGGTGGGGCTAGGAATTTGAAGGAAGAAGTATAAATGGCTCCTAAACAAATAAAACGTGTAACTTCACTGATGATTATTAAATAATTTGATAAAAGATTAATTAGTAAAATTTTTTTGAAAGAAAGAGAGAGAAAAGAAGAAAGAAAGAGTGAAAGAAAGAAAGAAAAAGAATGTAAGAGAGAAAGAGGAAGAGAAAGAGGGAGAGAGAACGGGATTCTTGTTCTATTGCCCAGGCTAGAATGCAATCTAAAAATGGGTATTAAAAACCTCTTTTATGCCAATAATTGTGCTTAACAATGGAGAC
>CAUYLG010074849.1:0-79779 GCA_963573385.1 Cacajao melanocephalus
GTGAAACCCCGTCTCTACTAAAAATACAAAAATTAGCTGGGCATGGTGGCACATGCCTGTAGTCCCAGCTACTTGGGAGGCTGAGGCGGTAGAATTGCTTGAACCCAGGAGGCGGAGGTTGCGGTGAGCCAAGATCGGGCCATTGCACCCCAGCCTGGGTAACAAGAGTGAAACTCCGTCTCAAAAAAAAAAAAAAAAAAAGAAAGAAAAGAAAGAACCAATAAGAAATGCAAGAGATCAAAAACACCAAAACAAAAATTAAGAACACCTTTGATGGGCCTATTAGTAGTCTAGACACCCCGGGGCAAAGAATCTGTGATTTCAAGAATAGCACAATAGAAACCACCAAAGCTGAAATGCAAAGAGAAAAAAGACTGGAAAAAAAATAGAGTAGCCAAGGACTGTGGGATAACTACAAAAGATGTCAATATGCATAATGGAACTACCAGAAGCAGAGGAAAAAGAAAAAGGAACAGAAAAAATATTTGAAATAATATTGACTTGGAATTTCACCCAAATTAATGTCAGACATCAAACCACAGATCTAGAGAGTTCAGAGAACAACAAGCAGGATAAAGGCCAAAAAAACCCTACACCTAGGCATATACTTTCCTTTTTATTTATTTATTTAAGAGACAGAGTCTCGATTTGTTGGAGAGGTTGGAATAAACTCCTGGCCTAAAGTGATCCTCCCACCTTGGCTCCCAAAGTGCTGGGATTACAGGGTTGAGCCACTATGCCCAATCCAGCACATCTTGAAAGAAGCCAGAGAAAATAAACACCTTACCTATAGAGAAACAAAGATAATAATTACTTCTCACTTCTCAGAAACCATGCAAACAAGTGTGGAGTGAAATATTTTAAAGTTTTAAGAGAAAAAACCTACCAACCTAAAATTCCGTACCCTGTGAACTTATTCTTCAAAAGTCAAGGAGAAATAAAGACTTTCTCAAACAAAAATTGAGATATTTTGTTGCCAGGAGATCTGCTTTGCAAGAAATGTTAAAGAAGTTCTCTAGAGAAAAGGAAAAAATAACAGGTTAGAAACTAAAATCTTTGTAAAGAAAGGACAAGCACCAAAGGGGTAATAAATGAGAGTAAAATTCAAAGTTTTATTTTTCTTCTTCTTTTTGTTTTCTGAGGTGGAGTTTGGCTCTTGTTGCCCAAGCTGGAGTGCAATGGGGTGCAATGGGAGACCTCTGCTCACCACAACCTCCATCTCCTGGGTTCAAGAGATTCTCCTGCCTCAACCTACAAGGTAGCTGGGATTACAGGCATGCACCACCATGCCTGGCTAATTTTGCATTTTTACTAGAGATGGGGTTTCTCCATGTTGGTCAGGCTAGTCTCGAACTCCTGACCTCAGGTGATCTGCCCGCCTCAGCCTCCCAAAGTGTTGGGTTTACAGGTGTGAGCCACCACGCCCAGTCTATTTTTCTTATTCTTAACTGATCCAATAGATAACAGTTTGTGTAAAATAATAATTGTAACACTGCATATGATTATGTATGGTTATATGTATATATAATTGTCCTATGAATAACACAGATTTGAACTGTGTGGATCCACTTATACACAAATTTTTTCAGTAAATATAGTCAGCCCTCAGTGTCAGTGAGTTCCGTATCTGCACAAAATGCAAACTGAAAATACAGTATTTGCAGGATAGAAAACTCGCATACAAGGACTGCCAACTTTTCATATCCCTGGGTTCTGCATGAGGTCCTGGAACCAATCCCTGCAGATACTGAGGAGTGACTGTAAATATTTATATATGCTTATATATAAGTTAAAAGAATGGCAGCAATGATATAAGAGACTAGAGGGAGGAAATAGGATTACTTTGTTATTATAAGGTACTTGCATTACCCGTAAAGCGGCCTGGTGTTATTTGAAAGTGGGCTTGGATTAGTTGTAGACTGCAAACTCTGGGGCAACTAAAAACGAAACTAAAAAACTAAAACTAAAAAAAAAAAGATTTTAACAATTAACTGAGAAGCTAAAAAAAGAAAGAAAGTGGAATCATATAAAATGCTTAATTAAGCCAGGTATGATGGCTCACACCTGTAATCTCAACACTTTGGGAAGCCGAGGCCAGAGGATTGCTTGAACCTAGGAGTTCAAGATCAGCTAGGCAATATACAGAGATACCCTCTCTGTGAAAAAATTAGCAGAGTGTGGTTGTGCATGCCTGTGGTCCCAGCTACGAAGGAGGCTGAGGTGGGAGGATATCTTGAGCCTAAGATGTTGAGGCTGCAGTGAACTTGATTGTGCCACTGCATTCCAACCTGGGTGACACAGCCAGATCCTGTCTCAAAAAAAGAAGAAAAAGAAAACAAAACTCAAAATCACAAAAAGTAGAAGAGTAGAAGACAAAAATAGGTATAAAGAACAAGGACAACAATTAGAAATCAGTAACAGTTGGCCAGGTGCAGTGGCTCAGGCCTGTAATCCCAGCACTTTGGGAGGCTGAAGTGAGCAAATCACGAGGTCAGGAATTCGAGACCACTACAAACACCTCTATACACATAAACTAGTAAATCTAGAAGAAATAGATAAATTCCTAGACACACCCTCCCAAGACTAAACCAGGAAGAAGCTGAATAACAAGACCAATAACAAGGTCTGAAATTGAGGCAGCAATTAATAGCATACCAACCAAAAAAAGTCCAGGACCAGGTGGGTTCACAGCCAAATTCTACCAGAAGTACAAAGAGGGGCTGATACCATTCCTTCTGAAACTATACCAAACAATACAAAAAGAGGGAATCCTCCCTAAGTCATTTTATGAGACCAACATCATCCTGATACCAAAACCTGGCAGAGATACAACTAAAAAGAAAATTTCAGGCCAATATCCATGATGAACATTGATGTGAAAATCTTCAATAAAAAATACTGGGAAACTGAATACAACAGCACATCAAAAAGCTTATCCATCACAATCAAGTTGGCTTCAACCCTGGGATGCAAGGCTGGTTCAACATATGCAAATCTATAAATGTAATCCATCACATAAACAGAACTAAAGACAAAAACCACATGATTATTTCAATAGATGCAGAGAAGGCTTTTGACAAAATTCAACAGCCCTTTATGCTAAAAACTCTCAATAAACTAGGTATCGATGGAATGTATCTCAAAATAATAAGAGCTATTTATGAGAAACCCACAGCCAATATCATACTGAATGGGCAAAAACCGGAAACATTCCCTTTGAAAACTGGCACAAGACAAGGATGCCCTCTCTCACCACCCCTATTCAATGTACTATTGGAAGTTCTAGCCAGAGCAATCAGGCAAGAAAAAGAAATAAAGCATATTCAATTAGGAAAGGAGGAAGTCAAATTGTCTCTATTTGCAGACGACATGATTGTGTATTTAGAAGACCCCATCGTCTCAGTCCAAAATGTATCTGGGAATCAATCACGCACGTGTACATAAACTTTTTTTTTTGAGACAGGGTCTCACTCTGTAGCCCAATACAGTGCTACTCATGACACTATCAAGTAAACTGGAAACAATCTTAACATCCACCTGCAGAAGAATAGTTAAATCACTATGGTACATCCATCTGTACTCTAATGTGGTACAGAAATTACTGTGTAGCAATTGCACACTGTGAAGGGAGAAAAACAACATTGTTAAGTATGATCTCCAGAGCCAGAAGCAGTGGCTCACACCTATAATCCCAGCACTTTGGGAGGCTGAGGCATGTGGATTACCTGAGGTCAGGAGTTCAAGACCAGCCTGGCCAACATGGTGAAACCCCATCTGAACTAAAAAAATACAAAAACTAGTTGGGTGTGGTGGCACATACCTGTAATCTCAGCTACTGGGGGGGAGGTTGAGGCAGGAGAATTGCTTGAACCTGGGAGGCAGTGGTTACAGTAAGCGGTGATTGCACCACTGCACTCCAGCCTGGGTGACAGAGCAACACTCTGTATCAAAAAAAAAAAAAAAGTATGATCCTATTTTAAGAACAAAACAGAAACCTAATGACCTTTAAATATATGTGTGTGTCATATCATTTTAAAATATCTAGAACTGTGTGGGTGAGGGAAAACTTTCATTTTGTTACTTTATACATTTCTTTATTTTTTATATCTTTTATAATAATCATCTATTCATATTTAACGTCATTTATTCTTATTTAACACTGTGTAATTTTCTCAAAACTACGTGTGTATGGAGAAGGGGAGCAAAAGACATTAAGGTGAGAGGTAGAAAAATAAGCTAAGACAAGATTTCTCAACATAGCACTACTGGCATTTTGGAATAAATAATTCTTTGTTGTGAGAGGCTTTCCTATGCATCACGGAGTGTTTAGCTGCAACCCAGAACTCTACCCACTAAATGCCAATAGCACACCCTGCCCCTCCCCCAGCAAGATATGACTATCAAAAATGTCTCCAGACATGGCCAAATATTCCCTAGGGGGAAAAAAAAGGTTCCACACTCTACCCACTACTACATTCATTGAAAACCATGGGTTAAGGTATCAAATATTCTGAAAAGTTCCTCAGCCAGAGTTAGAATTCCCTGCACCTGATCCTATATGATACCAGTTATTAGTTCTGTTTTCTTGTTTGCCTCCACAGGCCGTGAGCCTTTTCTAGGAAGGTGTTTAGAGGGGTTAAATAGCTATCTCTTAGGCTGTGTTCCTCAGAGTATAGCCTGTGACCACCTGCATCAGCAGCACCCGGGATATTGGTTAAAAGGCAAGTCCTAGATTTCACTTTCAATTAAACAAGTTCTCAAGATGAGTCCAATGCACATTAAAGTTTGGGAATTATATTTGAGTTTAGCACAATTCTCAGCACACAGCAGATGCTTAATAAATTGGTGAATGAACGTCTAAATTTTATTCTATAAAGATAATGAGTGAAATTGGTCTCTAATTAAGAAATATACAACTAACCAATTTATGAAATTTAAATATACAAATTCTATGAAATAGAAAGGGCTATAAATAAGAAAATTTAGTTTAATTATGCTACTTAATAACACACATGTAAGCATGATTCTAAGTATTTGTAATAAACTTACTAAGAGTTGCATAAAAAAATTAAAAGCCAGATCTAGGTCCTGAATTCTCCCATATAGAGCATCAATAAATAAGTGAACTGAATGCAAGTATTTTTAAATGAATTGATGAAATGCATTTTGAAAGAAATTTAAACACATAACCATCTGAAAGAAGGCATGTATTATACTATTTCTGCCATTTCAAGTGTTTAGCAACCATCTTATCATGATGTCTGTAATATACTTACAACATTTCAGTATAGATGATGTGATTGATATAAATGTATCAGTTAGTTAAACTTCAAATTCCAGAGCCAGTAAGTTGTCCTAATTGAGGGGCCATGTCAAGGGAGCACTGTATCAGACAGCTATACTCCAGAAGCAGTGACCACAAGTACTTCTTTTATCCATGTCGTGATCAACACTTGAGACATCGGTAATTTGCATAGTGAATACCAGAAGTGAGGTTTATTGGTAAAATGAATTGTTTAGTGGTTAACAAGATGAATGTTAGAAACGGGCTTTCATTGCTAAAATTAAAATATATTGTCAAAAAATTGTGAATTAGATAAAATGCTTTATAGTTATTCTCCACCTTTGAATAAACAGGATATAAAAATCCAGCAAGGGCCAGGCATGGTGGCTCACACCTGTAATCCAGCACTTTGGGAGGCCTAGGCAGGTGGATCACGAGGTCAAGAGATGAAGACCATCCTGGCCAACATGGTGAAACCCCATCTCTACCAAAAATACAAAAATTAGCTGGGTGTGGTGGCGTACACCTGTAGTCCCAGCTACTTGGGAGGCTGAGGTAGGAGAATCGCTTGAACCCGGGAGGTGGAGGTTGCAGGGAGCCGAGATCAAACCACTGCACTCTAGCTGGGCAACAGAGTGAGACTCCATCTAAAAAAAAAAAAACCAGCAAGGTCTATAACTTTTCTCTTGGAGATGATGCCCAGGGTTGATTCCTTAATACTCCTGTAACTAACTAGTCATTGCTTTGGAAGCATTTCTTGTTCTCTAACATTGACTAAAAGGATAACTGAAAGTGACCTTGTGAATGCTGTGGATTTAATCTAGTTCTACTAAACCTTTCGTGAAGGGTGATAGTTGTTATGCCTAAAATGAAAGAGAGCTCAAAGCTTCCTTCACAGACATTAAAGAACAGGTTGTATGTAATACACCGTTTTGTGTCTGCATACTAACATCTGTTTGAAAAACATCTATATGTGGCAGGATGTGGTCATTTCTTTACAATCTGTTAGTAAGGTTGCAGAGAAACACCTTCAAATATGTCACTGACCATCACCGTTTGCCAAAAACAAAACAGAACAAAAACGCTAAGATTTATAAATAACCCACTTGTTTTAGGTTGCTTCACAACAACTACATCCATATTTTTTTCCCAGTAATACAGTTTAAATAGTCTCTGGACAATTGCCAAATATAAAACACAATCCAATGGTCTTTATGGTTCTTTAATCGGCAAATCTTAGGATAAAGTCCTGGAATTTTTTATCCTATGCAACTAAAAACCACCACCCTCTCACCGTTAAAAAGAAAACAAAAAACCTTTCTGATATTAACATTCTTTAAAGAGTCACTATAGATTTGATGACTAAAGATTTTGCTACAAGTAACATTAAAGAAAAAAAGAGAGGGGAGGCCAAGGCGGGTGGATCACAAGGTCAGGAGATCAAAACCATCCTGTCCAACATGGTAAAACCCCGTCTCTACTAAAAACACAAAAATTAGCCCGGCATGGTGGCATGTGTCTCTAGTCCCAGCTACTCAGGAGGCTGAGGCAGGAAAATTGCTTGAACCTGGGAGGCAGAGGATGCAGTGAGCCAAGATTGCACCACTGTACTCCAGTCTGGGTGACATAGTGAGACTCCATCCAAAAAAGGAAGGAAGGAAGGAAGGGAGGGAGGGAGGGAGGGAGGGAGAGAGGGAGAGAGGGAGGGAGGTTGGGTTATCTACTGCCAGAGAGACACTGTATCATATTAAATCATGAGGTCAATGAAATTTTTTTTTCAAGGACACCCTATACATGAGGATCATTTAGGGTTAAAACATCACACTTATGGCTTCAAAATTCAAGCATCATCACTGCCATCACTACAAAAAAGGACAAGGGACATTCAGTTTGGGCAAAGAGGTGGAGATGAAACACCCAATTATGGGCTGGACATAACTGGCATAAAAACTATTAAATACTTGAGTTTTTCAAAGTTCCAGATAGCACGTTTTCACCTTTAGGTGATGAAACAGCACCTCTGCTTTCTACCACATGAATACTTTTAATGTGGTCGATATAATGCTTGAATTTGAATGTGACAGTCTCTAAAGGAGACCTGGTGGCCACGTGGCACATTTCATCTCCTTTTCCAGGTAGGTATTCTAGCGGCTCATATGGCCAAATCTAAAACTACCTGAAGAACATAGTTAAAACACCATTGTTAGAGTACATGCTTTCTTCCTTGAACTTTCATATTCTGGTACCATAGAACACTTTTCACAGATATTTACTTGCTTTTGAACAGAGTGGATTAGGTTGTTTTTTAAAGAGTTGTTTTCCCCCTACAGTTAATTCAAAGGTGAGGGCAAGAAGGTATTCAGGTCCTCATACTGATGCCCCAACTTCATAGCTTCCAGTATAATTAAATGCTTAAATATTTGCGTAGTGTTGAGCTTGCTTCAGGGCAATTTGCAGGATCTTCTTTCTTTAGATTAAAAAAATCATATAGATAATTACCATACCTTTCTGTGATGTCTTAGGTACCGCATTGCCTAAGAGCAGGAAGGTAGGCAGATGATTTTTAAAGTACTTTTCAGCTCCAGGGTGATAAAAATATTTTAAACTTTCTGAAGTTTAAAAGTCATAATTAACCATTAAAATTTAAAATGGAATAGTCATATACAGTTACAGTATAATTCTCTAAACTATAGTATACAAAAAAGAGGTAACATAAAGACCAATTAATATTTTCAAGTAAAAATCAGCAAATACTGTTAAATGCAAGATTCAACATTTCAGATTACTAACATTTCATATAAGTAATGTACTTGGTTACAGGGAACCTTTTCAATAAGTAATTATGAATAACATGGTTTGTATGAAACATCTACTACACAGCTCCCTATAAAAGTTGTATAAACTACCAACTCTAATCATACATCTTTCCTTTAGAGCATTTAATATGAAAGATTGAAGACTATGTCTCACATACAGAAAACACTAAAGATACTACATGACATTTCCTATATCATGAATTTCTATAACTCTAGCTACTGCTTAAGTCAGATTAAAAAAAAATAAAAATAACTACAATGACAAATTACCATGTGTCCAGCACTGTTCTAAGCACATGCTGATGCACAAAAGTTCTATGAAATAGGCATACTATTATCTTCATTTTATAGATACATAAATTGAGGTAAAAGACAAATTCACTGACTTTCTCAGGATCACAACAGGTAAGAAGTGTCCAGAGCCTACACTCTTAAACCACCACAACCAGTATACTGGTCTCTCAAGAGGCATACAACTGACTGCATCTAATAGTCTACAGAAAAAGAAAACTGAGATTTCTACAGATATTTATTTATTTATTTATTTATTTATTTGAGACAGAGTGTCACCCAGGCTGGAAATCCTGCTTCACTGCAACCTCTGCTCCCTGGGTTCAAGCGATTCTTGTGCCTCAGCCTCTTGAGTAGTTGGGATTAAAGGTGATATAGCACCACTCTCAGCTAATTTTTGTATTTTTAGTAAAGATGGGGTTTCACCACAATGGCCAGGTTGGTCTCAAGCTCCTGACCTTAAGTGATGTGCCTGTCTCGGCCTTCTAAAGTGCTGGGATTACAGATGTGAGCCACCACACCCAGCCTGTATTTTTCTGTGAAACAAAAATTATCTCTCAATTCTACTTATATCTCCTTCCCTATTTCCATATATTCCAGACATGCCTTATTTTTAAAAATCATCTATTTTCACATCATTTGATCTTATAGCACTTAGAAAGTTAATGGCCATTTTTATCATTTGTTTAGTTACCTAGTTTGAGACTCTTGTTTATTTGATCTGCATTGGTATCTTGTTAATTAGTTAAGGCTGCTACTGCTTACAGATGAAGAAAGAAACTTAGATCCAGAAAGTTTAAAAGTGCTCTAAGTTTACCAAGGCATAGATAGCTATAGAAGTTCAAATCCTATCAACAGTTCTACTACCGCTTTCATTTGCAGTTTTTTTTTTGTTTGTTTGCTTTTTAAAGATATATGCAGGCAGAAAAAAGCTCATGGCTGGGTATCCTCCACCCACAATTAACAAGCAAAAGAGGTTTGCCTGTTAACTAAAAAAAGTTGTATTGAAGTTAAGTACAATGAACTTGGCTCTCTTCACATACTACAGCAGTACACTTGACTGGCATGTTTTTATTTATTCATCAATACAGTAGCAAAGAGAAGTACACTAACAGGTAGTATATTTGAAAACTAAAGCCTTAAATAGACTTTTACTTGGAGAACATTATCTAGCAAGGGTTATTTCAGGTTGACTGTGATAAAAATTTCAATTCAGTTCCTTTTGCTTTGCTGGAATTATTACCATTCTATGAGAGTAGCTTTCTGCCAATCAACTGGTGCCCGTGGGGCTGGGATGTGTCTAGTGTGGCATTCATTACGCTGTTGGTACTCAAATTATAATACAAGCAACAGCAACTACCACCAGGTTGCTGCACGCAAAGTAATCTGACACAAAAGTCGTGCATAGCTAAGAATCAGAACTGTAAGCAGTATTTGAACACTTTTTTAAAAACAAACAGAAATTTGTATTTGATGTCTATATGTTCATATTTTAGCAGTCAGAATACGTTCATAGGATAGGACAAAAAAGAAATAATTTAGTAAGGTTTTCCCAAATGCTTGTCACTTTTTAACAATGGAATAGGATCCTTTCATGGGGCTCCAAAGTTTCACAGGAGCTAGGGAAGATAAAACCACCATACTTTTATTCATTAGGTTTTTAACAGTGCATAAGTTTGTGTGTTTCCAGAGAGGGGGACCTATAGAGGAGGGAGAACTTAGGAGACAAAGGAAAAGAGCTGCCTCTGCTTGGTCTTAAAAAAAAAAAAAAAAAAAAAAAGTCAGAAGTCAGGGAAAGAGGTATTCAAAAAGATAAAAGTTTAAACTTCATTAAACCATTAACAAATAACACAATCCATAGGTTTTATTTATAAGGTTTTTGAGAGGATTCAGTAACACGAAATACATAGAAGTATTTTGTAAATGGTATATGCTATAGTGTCAAAGTATTAAGCTGCATTGGAACTTTAAATAAACCAGGATGCATTCATGATTAAAATTTTACATTTAAAAATCCTAACAATAAAAATTATGTTTTATGGGGAGAAAGAATTAAGACACAGTAAAATTTTACATTGTATTTCTTTCATACTTAAAAAAAACTATCCATGTATACAGTTAAATGAAAAAAAGCAAGGTATAAAACATTGCTAGTCAACTCTTATCGTGTATTAAAAGGTGACCAATTTGATAACCTAGTCATCTTGATCCACAACATAATAACCTTATTTTGAAGGCAGGAATTCTGACTTAACTAAAGAGGTGCAATCAATTTTGTGAGTAACATAAGTTAACAAAGGTAATTCATAAAATGCTGAAAAGGAAGATTTAGGCAGGGTCACACAGTTTTATGCATATTTCTAGGCAGAATCCCAAATAAGCTGTTTAAGAAGAACTAAAGTCAGTACAGGACTCTCTAGAAGTAACTGATGTATTCTAGTAAAAGTAAAGTCCTAAAATTAAATGCCAAGCTCCATTTTTACCCTGATTACCATTTTAAATTGGAATTATCTCCTAGGAAAAGATGGAGGTTAAGGACAAATTACATTGAAGAGGTTTGGGAAAAGAATAGAAAAGACCAGCTGAACCAAGCAGAGGGGGCAGAAGGACAGAAAAGTCTGACATTACAAAATTTATTATTTCTCTTCATATTAAAGAGTTCTTTGAGAAAAATGTTACAATCTTAGTGCATAAAATCAAGTCCAATTTATATCATGACTGCCTTTTTGGTTTTTTAAAGTCAAAAATTTTCTTCAGGCTACTATCTGTTAGGGAAAGGCAGGAAATCCAGGAACACTGACCCACAGGGAGAAAATTTAAACAAAACAAAATACAATTACTTTGGGCTATACATGATTTTTAAAATGCATTTTGTATATTTTTAAGAGGAAAAATATACAAGTTCCCTAATCTTAATCTATGATTTATACAAATTTAATACAAAAAGAGGCAAATATTATTTAACAAGAGAAAAAATGGAAAGGAATCAGAGAGCAAGTGTAGACAGTGAAGAGTGTTGAGAGTGAAGCCAGTTTTGGAGTGGTGGGAACAGTGGTCGGCACAGTGGAACTATACTGTACTGATCCCTTGAGAACCTTATGGAGAAAGGAGTTGGACTGAGGGTATCAGCAGAGAATACCTATTTAAATTTCTGAAATGCTCCCAGCCATGCATATGCAATATGAATAGCAGATTCAATAAATAAATCATGAAATAATTATGAAATATATACAATCACATTATTAATATATAAAACTAGAACCATGAAGGAAAACACCAGAAGAACTAAAATCTGAAGTAATTAAAAGAGACTACCTCAATGGAGTAGGATGGATGGAGGAAGGAAGAGGCAGGAGAATGTTGATTTTCATTACGAGTTCTTCCATACGGTTGGATTTGTTACCACGTGCCTGTATTGATTTTTTTTCTAAATAACTTTTATGCTCATAAATTAAAAGAGGCTTGACCTGTGCTAAAAGTTCCTTTCTTTCTTTCTTTTTTTTTTTTTTTTTGCTAATTCCATCAAAAGGTTTATGTCAAAAACAGATTTGATATTTTTTTCTGTGTATACACACATTAGTTACGAATGATTAACAAAGCATTCATTCCTCTATTTGGTTTGGCTGAGAATCAACTTGTGTTAGTGTTAAGGAAATATTTCACTTTATATGGAGAAGATATGAAATTGCTTATTTAAATACACGTGTGGTAAAAGAAAGGGTTTATACATGTTTTAGGCTCACAATCAATAAAAATATTTAAGTAGTTTGAATTGCAGAGTTTTTCTACCTTTTTAGAAACTAGAAAAATGTCATGTACCTTTTCTCTCTTCTTTATGCAAAAATAGGATTTTTGACTTACCTGCTTCATATTTTAAGTTTTAGTAAGATGATAAAAAGTTTACTTAGAGAAGATTCGATACTAAATATGGCAGAACCAAAGATGATTATTTTATCTAATTTTTAACTATAGAGTACTTTTTTAAAAGACATAACTTTTGAGCAATCAGAATAAAAAACTGTATTGCAAAAGGAGTTCCCCAAATTTAGGGTATTTGAAAGTAAGTACCCAAATTTAATCTGACACATAGTCACTTAAAGTGTTTTTACTTTTCACATGTACAATGATTAAAAACAATATTCAGTTTGAAGAAAAGTTTACTTAATATATGAATACATAGAGTTAGTGAAAAATGTAAAATGCTGTCTATTCTATCTTTTCATAATTTTTATAAAATTACCTTTCTAAATAAAACTATTTATCAAACTACCAAGAAATACTAGTTGTAGCAATTTTGTTTCTCATAACACCTATTTAAGAGTGCAGGCAGTCAAAAACAGTAATATAATTTAACCATATTGTATCTAACTTTTGAGTAGATTTTTCACTAATCATGTCCACCAATACAGGGTGGAGTGAAGAAAAATAAAGATTTATAGGGGAAAATATTGTGGATTATTTAGAAACCAGCCACTAAAGAACAGAGAAGAAAAGGCTGGATTTGAAGCCAGTTCTCAGCTCTCTATTTCATTCCTAAATTGCTAAGACAACACCTTATAAAGAAAGAATTAAACAATGGATGGAAATTAGGAGAGAAAGGATAAGAAATACTGGTCACATATGATCTGGATATTCTAGGACTTGTGTACAAAATTATAGCAGGCAAGACTTCAAATCCAGGCCTTAACTTCACAGACAGTTCCTCTGACATAAAAACAGATTCCTTTTCCTCTTATTTTTCCTCCTCCTTAACACATTTGGCAACTATTGTTTCTTTCAATTGAAGCTAAATTATACCTCTCTTGTATTTCCCCCCATTGGTGAATAAAGACACTTAGTGTTTTCGATTTCTCCTTTCTTTACTTAATGGATCATATGCAGCATAGAGCCATTATTTACAAAACAAGTATCACTGCCAATTTATTATTTTCAACATCCTGAAAGGTAATAAGACCATTCCACCAAATTAAATTGAGCAATCTCAGGTGGTTCCCTTCAATTTTATTTCATTTTTACCACGCACACCCCTAGTCACCACTTTCATTTTATATGATCTACTTGTTGACATATATGCATTGAAATCTACTTCCAAACTCAACTCTGAACCTAGTCACAAAAACTGTCCTTGAATCAACAAGACCATTGCAAAAGACTGGGTGAATGATGGGTTTTGTATAATAATCCAAAGCCCTATAGATTTTCACTAGTTCAAACTGTCACTGGAGTAACTTCCAAAGTGAGAGTCACTGCAGCGGAAAGGGAGGTCCCCTCATAGCTCACACCTGCAAAGCAGTTCTGTGAGTGGTTGAAAAACACTCAATCGTTGTAGAAATGTTTAGTTAATAAACACACTGCTCTTTTATACTTATGCAAAAATATCAGTTCTAAAAGCACTCATATGACCTAGGCATAAGGCATCTTTTAAAATAAGAAATGTAATAACATTAATGAATTTATGAACTTAATCTACCCTAAATGCAAACAAATAGCAACCTAAAAAAACTATACAACATGTCTATGTTAAAAAGAAAAATTAAAATCAATGTATTGATATGATGGAATTTGGATAATTTTCCTTTTTAATATGCCTAGCATTGTCATTATGTTGGCTGTGTAATAAATATTAAAATTTTTAAAGATGCACTAAGTGCTAATAAACAATAAGTCTAAAAAACAATTTAAAAAACTAATAATTTTATTTGCACACTATTCCCGACATATCTAATTCACAGAATCTGTTACCATAGATGTCTTCTTCAGTCATAAAACTAAGAACACTGTAGGTAAGCAGGGCTTAAATGTCTCACTCTAAGTTTACTGAGAATAAAATCAACTGTACACACACTCATTTATTGGGGTATTTATAAACACATAGCATTTGCTGGGTATTGTGAGTACACAAAAAAAGATACACCCTTTCAAACTTTAAGTAGCAGCCTAAAATTAGCAGAGAGATATAAGACTATCACATGAAAAATTAAATAGCTGAGGAAGGTCAAGTTTTTTAAAAATCCATACATGTAGAATATAAATAAGTGATGAGTTCATTTATCAAACACCCATTGAGGGTCTACTATTTGTAAAGCATTTTTTTAAGTGCAGAAATCAGTTACATAGTTAGATTTTTGCCATTCCAAAACTAAACAAATAGACAAGATGTTTTGAAAAGGAGAATATGAATCACTAATATATCTGACTCTGGGCTCACTGCCTAGGACTTAGCCCTGCTCAGCAAGGTGCAGCTATTTAAAAAGAAAAGAAAAGGAAAGCACTAATATATCTGGTCTGTAGAACATTACTGGCTTACAGGGGCAGATCTCATGGTACAATCATTCTGTAGCTCACATAACTGGAAATACATGCCCTATTCCTTAAATTGGCTTAGACAGCAGCATATGTAGTACTTTAATTAACTGTAGCAAGTGACATACCTTAAAAGTAGATGCAGAGATTTGAAATAATGCACTGTAAGTAGGACTTGTGAACCAATATTAACCCAAGTTTAACCTATACACTAACAAAGTATCCAATGTTTTATCTGATGGCAAGAAGGCTGAGTATAACACAACTATATTAGGAAATTCTGAAACACTTCATGAGCAAACTTCTAATTAGTTATCGATATGAAGAGGACAAGTATTGCTGCTGAGTGTTATTTTTTAGCCAGGACAGAAATTTATATATTAACATTAAAAATAAGCCTGTTTTAAAGAAATCTCTAGATATCTAAACTACCATCATAAATATTATTAACATTTGGGCACTATTCTTGACCAAATAATATTTCTACACTTCCTTATTTTAATAATTTATACATATAAAACTATACATTATAATCATTCTATAAAGAAAACTTAAAGTGGCCACATATAAATATTAAAAACATCATTAAAATTTGTCTCTTAGAAAAAGTTTAATCAAACTTTGCTACCTAATAAACTTGTCGTCATAACCTATTTTTTATTTTTAAAACTTTAAACTGCAGATATTTTCACTTGATTACAGAATTTAAAACTTTATAATAATCATCTTTTAAAATGAAACTAAAATGTTTGTATATTATTCAAAAATGTATTTTTCAAAAAAATTAGCAAAGCCTATGATTAAGTGGGATTTTAGATCTTAAAATGTAGTTAGTATATGCAGCACATGATCTGAAGGAGGGAATCACATGCATTGAACTTATATGAATAATACAGGTGTGGCTGCTGGCTATTTTGACTCATTTTCTTTAAATACTATCAAATAATCTACCTCAGTAAAACTGATGTTTATCTTTAAAACCTTTCATTACAAATGGTCTTTTTTCTTTAAAAAAATTCTATTTTTCTAAAACTATCTGAAGAGATAAAAAAAGCAAACATTTAAAAGCATGTTATCACATACATGTGCTACTTAAAGTTAGTATATAGAACCTCAGATTGAGAGTGCAGAAAATGAATGAAAATGAATAGCTGACTACTCAATCAGCAATATGACTTTGGGCTTACCAGATGATATCTTAGTTTCCTTATCTGTAAAATGAACAAGGAGAATTTTATGATTTTGAAGTTTTCTTTTAGCTCTACATTTTTGTGATTTGATTATTCTAACCCAGAAACCCACATCTACAATAGGAAACTAGGCTTTAAGGTTATAGAGTAACATAATAGTGAGTTATAACTTAAAAAAAATATATTACAACACTAATTTGAAATATATTAGCTACCTGAAAGCGATGCTTTCAAAATGAAACATAGGAGACAATAATTGAATATGGTTGTACTCATTTAATAATGGCATAAACACTAACATCTAAAAAACAGGATATTTCATTGATGGGTATCTCTTGTGGAAATAGTTAACTTGTCTGCAAAGCCAAAATCTATAAAGTAACAAGAGAATTACACTAAAATATTTTAGACCTTACTTTTCAGATAGAGTTCTGTTATACCCTATATAACTTACATGAAGAAACTAAAATTATTTAAAAATTAATGATTACTAAAGCTACAACATGTGTATAAGAATAGAGCCTTACTTCCTTATTTCTTTTAATAACATACAATCCTATATAAATTGACACTATTTTCTGTAAAGTCATGCAATTCTCTAAATGTTTAATATTTAAACATCCCACCAACAAGCATCTGACTAATAAAATGCAACTTCAAATAAAGAGAAATAATTTACTTCCTATTATTATCTGATACAGATATCGCTGGAATTCAATTTCCTTTCAAAGTGCGCTTTTTTCAAAGAACATCCAACCACCCACACATTATTTAAAAAACAAAACAAACAACAAAAAACCTTTGTGTTAGAAATTGTCCCAGAACTGTATTTTGACATTTTTAGCAACCTGACAAACCACTCTGTTTGCTTTCTTCCGCCAATACAAATCAAGCCAAGGAGTAGTTTTTTCATTTTTTTCATTCAATGTCACAAGACTACATTATGTCAGGATAAAGGTCAATCATCAAGAATGCAAGCTGCTGCTACAGTGGAAACATAAATGTTCACCTGGGCCTTATTTCAAAGACTAGCTCACTGAAACCTACTTAATAATGCCCTATAAAACTAGGAAGATGTGGGAAAATAATATGTAAGAAATATTTTTCTCACCAAATTATATTCATTGACATCACATAGTCAACTAAAGGTGGTACTTTGAAAACAAGTAAGTTTTAGGTAATTGGCATCAGAAAGGGGTTTTTCCTAGTTGTTTTAACAATCTCATGTTTTTAAAAATTTGCGGGAGTGCTACCCTGCAGGCATCTGCGACAGCATCACAAGGTTTCATATTTAGTGTGGGTGGTTGGATAAAATTGGACATTGACCAGTTTTGTGTGTGCCGAAAGGCACTAATGCTGGAACACTGTATTCAGCATTGGGTATGAGACTGCCAGTGCAGTGGGTTGGAAGATGTATTCATTGGCACTCAGTGTGGAACCAGGAGGCTTACTTAAAAGGTTACTGCAATCTTGACTTTGGCAGCTGTCATCTTTAAGTGATCATGAAGAGTTAAGAGTGAAATCCAGAGTCAGACCTCTAAAGATCAGAAGTTGTGCATGTTTGAGGCACTAACTGTCCTTTATAACATTCTGTCCTCAGAAACAGAAAGCAGGGGTAGGCCTTTTGGTGGGTGGGTGGGTGGAGAGGTGTTACATAGTTGAGAAAGTCACATTTTTAAAACACTCAGCTAAACATAACTCTATCAACTTTCAAGATGGCATTTAAATTAAAACGTCAGCAGATGTAATTACGTAAATAGATGAAGCAACTTTGTAATACTTTCTTACAAAGTTAGGAGCTCCAAGATCTTTTTCTACTACAGATATATAAAAACATATATATATATATATATATATATATATATATATATACACACACACACACACACGTATATATATATATAAAAACACATATATATGTGTGTATATATATATATGTTTTTGTCTTCCTAATGTATATTCTGAACGCTTTGCCTCCAAAAGCAATTTGGAATGGCTACACAGTCTCAGAGCACTCTTATTAATGGCAACAGCCAAAAGATTATTCCATACTATCTGTTCTTGATGACTGGATATTATAAAGGGCCAACAATATCTCAAATATGCACAACTTCTAGTCTCCATAGGTGTGACTGGATCTAAGGTTTAACTCTTCATGATCACTAAAAAAAGACAGTTGCCAAAGACAAGACATTTTCACAGGACATATGCTTTTCACAGTGACTCCTGTCATGTTCTCTACCACCACTAAATCAAATAATTCTCCCACCAGAGCTAAAATATGGTAACACAGAATTTTTCACACACAGCTGAGTGGTGCTTCACAGATCTGTGCTATAGCATCTACTACATCTAATAGGGTCACAGCATGCCTTCAACATCTGCAATTAGCAATAAGGTACTGGAACAGTATGATCTATTAGGTGTAAATTAAATATAGGTTTCTGTTAAAGAACAAGCCTATTGGTAAACCTTCAGAAACAGATAGAAAGAATATTTTAAAAAATTAAGTAAAATACTTTCTTAGTAATAACAGAAAGCAATTGCTTTTCTTAAGTGAAAGAAGGCAAAAAAGCCTCTTATAAATTAGTGTGATAAAGCATAAAGGAAAAATATATAGTTAAACTGGATTTTCAAGCTTCTAGGTTCCAGAAACAGGGTTATTTTAAGTTTCTTAATTTTCTAAAAAAATAACAGATTTTTTTAATACATAGGAAAAGTCCATAACATGATTATTAGTGTGAATGACAGATTAATAGACATATGCAATACCCACCCCTCCACCTATACTATTAAAGTTAGGTTCTTTTAATGGGAAGAATTTGGTTTTAAAAGAGAAAACATCACAATACATACTAATTATGACTGCACTCCCTAGGGTGCAGAAGTTGAGTGATTTAAATAAGAGAAAACATACAAATATTTGATATTGAAATAGAAAAGGCCATATAAACCTTTAAAAATAGACCATTTCATCAGCTAGCATATTTTTAAGCAATGTTAGAAAAACATTACAGAATTATTCTATAATTATAAAAACATCATTTGTCTATGAAAGAAAACAATTCTAAACCACTTAATTTAAAAAGAGGGATTCTTTAAAAATTCCTTTTCCTAGCAATAAAACTAAACTGTCACTAAAAAGCAGAAAAAATTCCCCCAAAGCCTTCTATCTAAAACGCAATTCATATTTTGATGTAAAGAAATCATCCTACTCCATCCCCCCAAATCACAACCTTAAAGAGTTGCTACTTAAATATTAGCCAGTGCTCTGTGAACCATTTTATATTAAAATTGGATAGTTCTAAGCATCACACATATAAAAAGTATTGTTTGACACAGTGCCATTTTGATGATAAATTGCAATCTATAGCTCAAATAATTCTACCCAGGGATTAACATTTCAGAGGCTGAGCCAGAGATTATGTGTGTGGATCTTGAATTTCATCATCTCCCTTTGGCACAATAGCTTATTCTTCCTTTTTTCATCTATTCTCTCATGAAGGGTCAGGAAAGCTTAGCCTTGCTGTTGTATTCATTTCATCTCTACATTAACCAGATACCTTGCAGTCTTTAGTTCTTATGTGTTATTCCATTACAGCTACTATACTGCACTGTGCTATAGCTAATGAGGTTTGTACCAAATCAAAGGGTGCCATCAAGTGGTTATAATACTCTAAACAGCATTACACTAAATGACTATTCCAGATAGGCTTTCTTCAATATAGACAAACTGTGCCACACCTCTAGGAAAGAACACATTAATGGAGCGAGCAGGTGAGGGGGCAGTGGTGCAGTGTGGGGTGATGCAGGAGGGGTGACAGGAGTATCCATATTAATTGTTGCTTTGTATTTTCTATCCTCAGGGATTTCTTTTTCTGCATATTATATTTATAAAATATACTTTTATAACCATTGTTAAAATATTTATGTCAGCAGATTATCAAATATTTATTAGGTATAATTCAAGCATGGCAGAAAAACTGAACTAAAAATTATCAATCAAAAATCATGACTATACTGATAGGAGCTTATTTCTGAAAATAAGCAATAATAGCACACATACTTAAAGAAAGTATCTTGTCATATTCATTTCCTATTGCTAATGAAAACTTGCAAGGCTATGAAATACAGCCAGTATTATTTGGTTTATTTCATACAGCTATGCCTAAGGTCTAACAAGGAACCTAGCAGTTAAAGTAAGAACATATTTTCAGTTATTTAGAAAACTTTCAACAGTTTACTCAACAGGCTACAGGGGTCATTTAGAGTTTTGAAGATAGGAATCGAGAACTGCTCTTAGAAAACATACAAGATAACATGCAATTCAAAACTGTCCACTCTGCAGAACTGGCCAAACTGCTGCTGCCTGCAACTGTCATATACCAGAGAAACCTAACATATAGGCTTAAAGCATCTTCATAACCGATATACTTAATTCTGCTGTAAAAAAGGTAAATTATCCAAGTTCAGAAATTAGGTAATATGTGAAAAATCAAATCATAAAAGTTAACTTAATCTTTAGAAGATTTAAGGTGTAGTACCAACATAGTGGCAAACTCCAGGCAAAACCAAAAATCTATATGATGACATTTATATATTTTCTACATAGCTATTGCAGATTGCCTACAAAAATATTTCTCATCCCATATTTTCTTCTAGAGCCTTGCCACTTCCCCATCAAGACGTAGAGTATAATTCACCTGCCCCTTGAACATGGGCAGGTTTGTGATTGGCTTATAGCTAACACAAAATGAGGAGGTAACACCATGTGGGAAGGCTAGTCAAAAAGGTGATGTAACTTACACTGGGAGAGCTAGAAGTCTTTAGACTCTTGAAGTCTTTAACTGCCACGAAAGCTGCCTTGAAAAAAACTCCATACTAACCCACTCAAAGAGATGAAATGAGGAGGCTTCGAGAACACATGAAATGACGAAGTCCACCTAATGGGCTCCAGTCCTTCCTCCCTCATGTTCTACCCCAACCACCTCAGACTACAACTGCACGAGAGACTTCAAAGCCAGAACTGCCCAGCCAAGCCCTAATATGACTATCATCTAATCTATTAAACTGAATCACAAGTGGCAGAAAATTATCAAGTTCCAGAGGAGAGTCAGCAGACTTCAATCTGCACTGCTGCACTGCTTATAACAATATTTAGTTGGTTACATACGGGAATGCAATAGACAATTAATACCCACGAGGCTGTGAAATGCAGAATGGTAACAACAAGCAGGAAGTTCAGAAAAATGAGATCACTGCCTCTGATGGATGAGGAAAAGATGATGTGGTTTGGAAAAAAAAGTTTCTTAAGTTTCATTATGGGCAAGGAGTTATATGTACTGGAAAAGACTGGATTGGTGTTACAGTAGTTTACAGCATAAGGGGAAAGTTTAAAAATATTTTAGGGCAATTCACATAAAAATACTGGAAACCAATGTAAGAAAAAGTAGGTTGTATAAGAAAGGTGAAGGAGAAGACAGAGCCTTGAAATGTATATATTTTAATAAGAAAAAATAAATAAAATTTAAAGGAATCTGACTTGGAAAAGAATCACTGATATATCCAACTGCCTTCTGTGTATCTTTTTCCTCCCACAACCCACTCCTACCAATTCTTTCTTTGTGTTCTCTCTATTGCTTAAGAGCAAATTATCTAAACATTCAAACTAGAAATCTGGAAATCATCCTATGCGCTCTCTGACCTGCCTAGCCCTTGAACTGAGTCACTAAGAAGTGATTCCACTACTTTGTAAACACTTTTGAATCTTTGTCTCCTCTGTCCATATCTGCTAATGCCACTGTCCTAGTTCAGGCCCATTATATCTATTACTTGGATAACTGAATCAATTGCCTATCTAATCTCATGCCCTTCAGTTTTGCACATTTCAATTCATCCCCTATAGAAATATCTTTTTAAACTCCAGGTTATGATTCATTAGTGGATGAATTCAATTTAATGGGCTGCAAAATCAATTTAGTGGTTTATAACTAGCATTCAAAAACATCAGGATAGAACAGGAAATACCAGTACATCCCACAATACTTGGAAGAGTAAGACTTGTTTCAGTTGTACACAGGTACATATATGCGTATGCTAGATCATAGCATAAAATGTGTTTCTTACAACAAGTTTGAAAAGTAAAAACTGATTATTTTAAAATACAAATCTGATCATATTATCACTCTGCTTAACTTTTCCATCACTCCTGATAGCTTACTGGAATAATGAATCAGATTCACACAGGGTCCAGAGGGCAAATCTATATGTTTTAATAGATCCAGAAGTGATTCTCATAGGCAGACAAGTTTGGGATCCACAGGCTTCGAGGATAAAGTTCAAATTCCTTGTTATGGCACACAAGGCCATCTACAGTCTTACCCAAGATGAGTAAGGGCTCATTTTGATAGCTTCAACTAGGGAGTGCTCTCCTCACTTTGGGTATAAAGCTGTAGCAATTTTATCTCTGTGCTTTTACCAAGATTATTCCCTCTGTCTTTACCTCAGACCCCATTCTCTTCACACAACTCTTATCTGGTTAGTGAACCTTTAAAAGTCTTTCAAGTTAATGTGGCAACTCTTCTATAAAGCCTTTCACATGCCCCTGATAGATATGAGACTCCTGGGTGTCTTCAAGGGGCCTGACACCTGCCTCTTTAGCATCCTCACTGTATTTCGATCATTTGCTTACAGATCTGCCTCCCTGGCTAGATTGAGAACTACGTGTGGATGAAAACTTCGTCTTCTTCACACCCTCAATGGTAGGAAGTAAATGTATAACCAATATCACAGTAGCCAGGATAATGAAAATCAAACAACAATCATTCTGTGGCCCAAATTAACTAGAACAATGGTCTCCTTTATAAAATGTTCAATCTTTCTCTTCTTCAGTTTGAAAAGAAAAAAAAATGTAATTTTGGAAAATATCAAGAGAGGTAGGAAGGCATATATTGTTGATTTCTTTGGCTGAAGAGGTTTAATATAAAGTAAATACATCGTGATTTTTAGTGATTTAATTAGGAGTTTTATATCCACTTCACATCATTTGACTACTTTCCTAAATTTTTCCTAATTTTAAGGATAAAGGGGAAATTCTTCAAAGTTACTTAGACTGATTTATTTCCAAATTCATCCTATTTTCAAAAGAATACAAAAATCCAAGTGTTATAAAATCAAAGCCATAATTCAGGACAAAAACATGAGATGAAAAGCAAGAATAAAGTTATATCAAGAAGTTTTGGCTAAAACAAGGTGCAATAGGATACTTTCCCTGTGCCTATCAGCAAGCAGAGCTAATTTTTAAGTTATAGAGAGATTTTTAAAAAGACAGAATTGCTTCTCTATTAAGCCATTCAACAAACACATAATTAACACATTCAACATATACTTTTCCTTTTAGTATATTCACAAATGTTTTGACCAGTCAAGTTTATTCTAATGACTTGATTGAAATAATTAACAAATGCCACAAGCCAATTCAGATTGCCAGAATCTGAACAGTAAATAACTTCAGGAAAAAAGTTATGCAGTGAAATACTGAGAAACTCCTCCTCCCCTGCTATGACCACTAGCTGAAACTTGTCTACGGCTATATTGCGGCTATTTTGTTTAATGTGCACAAGAAGCAACCTGGAGAGATAAAATACAAATGTCTTCACAGTTTTTGTCTATGGTCCTATGGTCACAATAATATGGTAATATAGTTAGGCTTCCTAAAATTTGGGAGACAAACAACTTCTCCTTGGTTCTGCTACCACTATGCAACTTAAGAAATATCTTCTATTTCCTAACAATGGCAGTATCAGCTGCTGTCAAACAAATTTCAATGGCACAATAGGAAGAAGAGTTACAATATACCTGTGTATTTTTCAGAATTCCTCCAAAATACCTTTTGTTTAGAAATAAGTCCATTTTAAGGCAAAGAAGAATATTATTTCAGCACTGAATTATTTTAGACTAAAGTACCAGATTTATCAAAATACAATACTTTATCATGTCACTGATCAAAGACTATTATAACAAGATACTATATTTTATCAATTTCTAGTTGTTACAATGCTTATAAGAATCAACTATCTGTATTATATCAAATATATGTAAGGCCACAAAGACAAAATAGGCAAAAATACTTCATTAAATTCATAATATTTTAAAGTTGAGGACTACATTATGAGGGAAAAAAATCATGAAAAAATTTTAGAGATTAATAAGGCACTAGAATAGAAAAAAGGGGAAAATTAAATGTAGATAACAGTTTATCCACAGACAGTGTTGTGAAAAACATGTTTTCTCAAGGGCTTAAAGGTGTTTTAAAACAGTTTTTTGTCCTCAAGCTGGTAAATTTCTACAACGGATCTGAAGTGCACATGTAAACTTAGTTTCTCTAATCAGTTATGCGTCTCTTGGAACATCAGCAGTTCCCTTTTCACAGGATATGATTAATGAAAAAATTCCTTTGCTTGTCAGTTAGTACAAATGCACCTAAATCCCAATTATATAATGAACGTTCCAATCCTATACAAAGAACTAATTTAACTTAGATTTTTAAGTTCTTGTTTGTTTCTTTGTTTTTGTAATTTACTTTATAGTTGCCTTTGAGCAAATAATTATATAGCAATCTCCAACATATTAATGGGTCTTTCAAAATGGCTGGTGTGGCAGAAAACTAGAAAGCCAAAAATCCATTCCATTATAAGACTAGGGAAGTCTATTTACATATTATTGAACAAATTAAAGAGAAGAGACAAATGAAAATAGCAGATTGAAAAAAATCTTAAAACAGATGTTTTTCCATTAAAGTCTGGAGTGTTGGTTGGGCATGGTGGCTCATGCCTGTAATCCCAGAACTTTGGGAGTCCAAGGTGGGTGAATCAGTTGAGCCCAGAAGTTTGAAACCAATCTGGGCAACATGGAAAAACCCCATCTCTACAAAAAAATACAAAAATTAGCCAGGCATGGTGGCACAGGTATGTGGTCCCAGTTACTTGGGAGACTGAGGTGGGAGGATCATTTGAGCCCAGGAAGTAGAGGCTGCAGTGAGCCATGATCATGTCACTGCACTCCAGCCTGGGTGACAGAGTGAGACCTTGTCTCAAAACAGCATTGCATGTCATTAGAACCCTACCGTAAAACAATCACCAAGGCTCTGTTCTAATGTTTGCCATCGGGGGAAAAAAGGCCTCATGCAGATTTATAATGTCTTATGTGTGACAGTAATGCTGAATTTATATCAATAAACATAAAAAGTTGCTCAAATACATTGCTGGTTTTAAACATCTCTAATGTGCTATTCAAGGTTTGTTTAGATAGCTGACTGTCTTATTAGCTTCTTCCCTTCAGCTGGCAAAAAATAGAATCGAAATCAACTTTGGTAGTCTGTGTCTCTCCCACCTATATAAAAGACATCTGAAGGTAGCTAGCAGGAAGTAAGAATAAGCTAAATAGTTCTAGCAATTTAAAAGATAGATTGCATTATACTATTGTGATTCAATAACACCTACACAAATTACAAGCCAACAAATTCATTTCAGTATAAATGTTAGTTTAGACTATTATTTAGTTGACAGAAACTAGAATGCATAAAGCTGTGGTATTTTCCTTAACTCCCAGAAGTCTCATATTATATTGATCTTCAAGGACATATGTTGGCGATCCACTAAAATACCTTCTATTCTATTATCAACTTTAAATAGAAATGTCTATTATAATGCAAAAATATTATGTTACTGCTCTACTTCCTTTAGTTTAAAGGTCTTTTGATGAAAGGTATACCTGTACATTAATTTAAACCTCTAACAAATTTAAGCTTTTAAATATTATTTTTAAAATGTTACTTGAGGTACATGTTAGTGTCTTCCCTTTGCTGTCTACAAAACCTATACTAGGTTAAAAAAAAAGATAAAAAGGAGAGTACTATGTAAAGTTAGTTACAAAGTAACAACATAGTCACATTAGAGGTGGTCCTATGTCACTCACTTACTTTTGAAAAATTGTAAAAATATGCATTGGTCTTTAGAGTGTTTGGGCAAAGATTTCATTTTGAATCTGATTTTGATTTTTTTTTTAAGTACCTTCATACACACACTTTGACCCACACTTAAAAGATACTTCAGTCCTCAAGTTTACCCATGCATGAATCCCTAATAGTCCCAAGATTCAAGGTTAGGAGCCCATGCTTGGTGTGATAGCAGCTAGCTATGGCATCAGCGCAGCAATGCAGTTACAAACTGCCCACTGAAGGAAGGATGGCTTCACAGATTTAAATGGTTGGGTAAGTGATTCTACACTCTAATATGCATCTGTTTTGAAGCCTTGTATTTACAAAGATCTGTTTTTGGATTAAAGATATTCCATTCTAAATCTTGCATCCAACAGTTCCATGGCCTTTTAAAAAAAAAAAAAAACCTAAGCAATTAAGGGATTTCCTATTCCTTCTTCAATTTTCCTTCCAGGGTTATTTTTTCCCTCATTTGTAAAGTCTCTCTTTGCCATTTATTATTAGCATGTATTGAATTCTTACCATACGCCAGGCATTGTTCTTGATGCCTTTTACACTTTTAACATTTCTAATCCTAGGTATTATTTTGTAAGATATCCCTGTTTTGTAGATGAGAAAACAGAGGTTCTAAAGAGGATAAATTATATGAAGTGCAAATTTAAACTGCTAGTAAGTGTGATTCAAATCCTCAACGCTTCTCAAACATTTTTTCTCAATTACCCTTAGTAGTAAAGGAGTAAGATGTGTACCTTTGAAGACCTGAGAAGCATAACCAGAAGAAGCAGTTCCACCAAAATATGGCCTTTCTTTGAATCCATGTTTCACCCTTAAAATTCCTAATTTTGCCTCTTACTCTGAAACGATTCCATGGATTATAAACATATCCTAAATTCCTGCTATGGTCTGGCTACATTCCCACCCAAATATCATCTTGAATTGCAGCAATCTCCATATGTCAAGGGCAGGACCAGGTGGAGATAACTGAATCATGGGGGCAGTTTCCCGCATGCTGTTCTTGTGATAGTGAGTTCTCACAAAATCTGATGGTTTTAAAAGGGACCTCTTCTCTTTGCTTGGCACTCATTCTGTCTCTTGCCACCCTGTGAAGACATGTGTTTCACCATGATTGTAAGTTTCCTGAGGCCCTCCCAGCCATGCAGAACTGTGAGTCAATTAAACCTCTTTTCTCTATAAATTACCCAGTCTCAGGTATGTCTTTATTAGCAGCTTAAAAGCTGACTAATACAGTAAATTGGTACCACAGAGAGTGGGGTGCTTCTATAGAGATACCTGAAAATGTAGAAGTGACTTTGGAGCTGGGTAACAGGCAGAGGTTGGAACAGTTTGGAGGGAGGGTTCAGAAGAAGACAGGAAAAGTGGTAAAGTTTGGAACTTCCTAGAGACATGGAGAGGTCAGATGACAGGAAGATGTGGGAAGGTTTGGAACTTCCTAGAGACTTGAGGAATGGCTTTGACCAAAATAATGATGGTGATATGGATAATGAAGTACAGGCTGAGGTGATCTCAGATGGAGATGAGAAACTTGTCGGGAACTGGAGCAAAGGTGATTCTTGTTATGCTTTAGCACTGAGACTTGTGGCATTTTGCCCCTGCCCCAGAGATCTGTGGAACTTGGAGCTTGAGAGAGATAATTTAGGGTATCAGGCAGAAGAAATTTCTAAGTGGCAAAGCATTCAAAAGGAAGCAGAGCATAAAAATTTGGAAAATTTACAGCCTGACAATGTGACAGAAAAGAAAACCCCATTTTCTGGGGAGAAATTCAAGCCAACTGCAGAAATTTGCATAAGTACTGAGGAGACTAATGTTAGTCACCAAAGCAATGGGGAAAATGTCTCCAGGGCATGTCAGAGACCTTCACAGCAGTCCCTCCCATCATAGACCAGGAGGCCTAGAAGGGAAAAATGGTTTCCTGAGCCAGGTCCAGCACTTGGTGCCCTGTATCCCAGCCACTTCAGCCATGGCTAAAAGGTGCCAACATACAGCTTAGGCCATTGCTTCAGAGGGTGCAAGCCCCAAGCCTGGGCAGTTTTCATGTGGTGTTGGGTCTGTAAGTGCACAGAAGTCAAGAATTCAGGTTTAAAAACCTCCGCATAGATTTCAGAGGATAAATGCAAAGGCCTGCATGTCCAGGCAGAAGTTTGCTGCAGCAGCACAGCCCTTATGGGGAACCTCTGCTAGGGCTGTGTGAAAGGGAAATGTCAGGTCGGAGCTGCCCCACAGAGGCCCCACTGGAGCACTGCCTACTGGAGCTGTGAGAAGAGGGCCACTATCTCCCAGACTTCAGAATGGTAGATCCACCAAGAGCTTGCACTGTGCATCTGGAAAAGCCACAGGCACTCAATGCCAGCCCATGAAAGCAGCCAAGAAGGGGGCTGTACCCTGCAAAGCAACAGGGGTGGAGCTACCCAAGGCCAAGGCCAAGAGGGTAGGCACCACCTCTTGCACCAATGTGACCTGGATGTGAGGCATGGGGTCAAAGGAGATCATTTTAGAACTTTAAGATTTAATGACTGCCCTATTAGATTTTGGACTTGCATAGGTGCTGTATCCTCGTTGTTTTGGTCAATTTCTCCCATTAGAAATGGGTGTATTTACCCAATTCCCATACCCCAACTGTATCTAGGAAGTAACTAACTTGCTTTTGATTTTACAGGTTCATAGGCAGAAGGGATTTGCCTTGTCTCAGATAAAACTTTGGACTTAGACTTTTGGTTAATGCTGGAATGAGTTAAAACTTTGGAGGATCATTGGGAAGGCATGATTGTGTTTTGAATGTGAGGACATGAAATATGGGAGGGGCCAGGGGCTGAATGATATGACTTGGCTGTGTCCCCACCCAAATCTTATCTTGAATTATAATAGTCTCCACAAGTCAAGGGTACGACCAGGTGGAGATAAATGAATCAACTAAAGGAGAAAAGCAGCATTTAAATACTTTTTTTCTCTGAAAGAAAAAGTAGAAGTAATTTATCAGAATTGTTATTTTGTGAGATCAAGAGATTGACTTGATTTTGGAGAAGAATTCTAACTTAAATTTAATAAGGTCAGAAATGTGATTTTATATTGTTTACATTGTATTATTTGAGCTATTATATCATCTCTATTCTTGGTATAATCTTGTTAGGTGAGTTTGGTTAGGCAAATAATCCTGTTCAACATAATCCAACAAAAGAAACAAAGCAGAGAGAAGCATTTACACTACTGCCTTGGATTTTATTATTGTTATTTTCTTAGACAGGGTCTCACTTGGTCACCCAGGCTGGAGTACCGTGGTGCAATGAGAGCTCATTAGTCTCAACCTCCCAGGCTCAACCAATCCTCCTGCCTCAGCCTCCTGGATAGTTGGGACTACAAGCATGCATCACCACAGCCCAGCTATTTTTTTAATTTTTGCAGAGAAAAGGTCTCACTATATTGTTTTGCCCATGCTGGTCTTGAACTCCTGAGCTCAAGCAATCCTACTTCCAGCTCCCAAAGTGTTAAGATGACAGGCGTGTGCTATTAGGCCCAACCATCTGCCTTGGAATTAACATAATTAATATAGCCATCACTGTTCACTTAAAAGTATTCTGGAGGTAACATCAAACAGCAATATAAAAGGGAGGAGCTGAACTTCCCATCTCACTGATCACAATCAGAAACAGTGGGAAAGACTGGATAGTGAATAGGTACCACCAAGTAAAATTTTGATGCCCCACTGATCTCCACAGAGGATGAAGAACCAAGTTAATCATATGCCTATTATTAAATTCATTGGGTTAACAGTTACAAAACAAAAAGCAGATGTCTATTAATTTTTAATGGGGAGCTCATGTTTTTGGTTGGTTTTGTTTTTCCTCTTTTGATTATTTTTGCTCTAAACTCACCATTGTTTCTCTTGCCCTTATCTTTCTTTCTTTCCTCTGCTTAGAATGCCTTTTTTGGCTAACTTCCTTTTTTATTCAAGACTAAACTCTGTAGCCACTTCCTCCAGGAATTATTCCCTAATTCTGACCTCCATTACCATCCCTCTATTAACATTTTTTTCTTTGCATTTCTTTCTTTCCTTCTCTAACGCCTCACTAGTTTATAAGCTTCTTGAGGACAGGTTATCTTATGTCAACAATTATAAGTTTTCGTTGGTTTAAAGATGATAAATCATTTTATATAGCAATAAGAAAGCAAAAAAAAAATTACTAGTTATAACTGTAGGACATCCTAGATACAAGATGATCCCAATTTCACAGAAAAAAATGTGGTAGAAAAAAATCATGAATCTCAAAATCAAAATTCTGCATGTCTATCTTCAATAACCACAAAATGTCTGGGCATACAGAAAATGTACATTAAAACATTGCAGAATTGTTGAATATATGAATGAATGGATTCAATCTGATTGGTACCTTTCATCAATATGCTTTCAATTTATTTTAAAAAATAGAATCAGAAAAATAAATTTTTTTAGATTTTAAAAACCAAAACCAGCTGGGTGTGGTGGCTCATGCCTACAGTCTCAACACTCTGGGAGGCCAAGGTGGGAGTACTGCTTGGGCTCAGTGGTTTGAAACAGCCTGGTCAACAAAGTGAGACCCCATCTCTACAACATAGAAAATTAGCCAGTTGTGGTGGTGTGCACCTATAGTCTCAGCTATTGGGGAGGCTGAGGCAGGAAGTTCACCTGAGCCCAGGAGTTCAAGGCTGCAGTGAGCCATGATCACAACACTGCACTCTAGCCTGAGTGACAGAGCGAGATCTCGTCTCAAACGCAAAAACAAGAAACTAAAACCTATGGATATTATTTACAAATGTAATGGTTCTGGATTTAATTAGGTAATCTAAAACACCAGAAAGGGGAAACAAAATTTTGTTTTCTAAATATAACTGTTGTGGCTTCATAAAAAAAAAAACAAACAGAAACACTACAATATCAATTGCCTGGATGAACGGATATTATTTTATTGTAGTAGATAAAAAAGAAACTAGTGTTTTATAGTATCTATTCTTGATTATTTACACTACTGATACGTAAATGGATTGTAAATAACCCAAAATAAATTAACTTAAAACATTTATATTTTTGAAGTATATTCATATACCATATTATGAGTAAACACAAAAGCCCAGAGATATGTATTAATACGTTATCAGCATTTGTTTACTTTTAGGGGGAAAAAAAAACTTGTTCTTAATCCTACATGAAATTTATAAGGGGAAAATATCCTAAATCAAAAGATGAAAAAACAAAAATATTTTAAGTTTAGTCCAAGTGAGATGTTACAAGTTGCCTTCTCATTCCTTTGAGATAATGGTAAAGCCTAGAAATCATTCAGAGGTGTAAGTGGTATAAAGGAGTGGAAAAACTAAAATCCTGCAACAATAAAATTTAGAACTCTAGTTTTCTTTCCTTTACATTTTTCTATGTCCTCTAGAAAGAAACATTGTAAAAATAGTTACTCCTTACTAAGCTAGATGCTTTATATATATTATTTCTAATCTTCAGTAACCTGTGGAGTAGACATTAATAGCATCATTTTATACATGTCTACATGGAGGCTATAAAATATTAGATGACTTATCTAAGGTTGTGTAGCCAGTAAGTGGCAGAACTACCTCTAAAGTTTCTGGTCCAAATAAGAAAGTCGGACAAAACAAAGAAATCAGAAACAAGAGAACCAATATAATGAAAGTAGCATTATCTCAATTTGCACAAAGAAGCAGTAAGGTTGCCTTGAGAAAACATATTAAGAATTCTAGTGACTGATAAATTCTAGAATTCCATTTTATAATATCTAACAGCCGTCAAATAATTAACCCAAATAACTTCTAGACTGTATATAAACAATAATTAAAGACTACCTCCACTAATCTAATACATATATTCTTCACAGGCCTACCACTGCAGAAGACTGATTAAAAACTTACCTATGATTCTACAATTTCAAATGATCTCCTTTCATCTTTCTTATTAAGGTAGCCAGTTATTGCAGTAGGGGTTAAGGGCAAAGGCCCTAGAGAAAGACAAGACTGGATAAAATCCCTACCTGTTAGCTGTATAACTGTGGGCAAGTTGCTTAACCTCTCTAAACCTCACTTTCTTTACCTGTAAAATAGAGTTATATATCTGATTCACAGTTATTATAATGAGCAAATTAAATAATGTGTATAAAGCATTCTATTATACATAGAATTGGGTACACAGTAAGGGTCCAATAAATTTGTTACAGTGATATGTATTTGGAGACTTCTGTTTTATTGGGATACTTTATATTAAATATAACTTCACTCTTTGTTACTAATGCTACTATTGGACATTATGGATAAAGTCTCAATATTTCTTTATTAACTGTGGGGCTGTAACACAATATGCAAAGAAAAGAAAGGTATTAAAATTCCATTCAAAGAGTATACATTTTCAGTGTCAGGACAAAGTACCAACAGAATTTCTAACAAAATTCCTATTTTACAAGACAAAGGGAAGAACTTTAGCTCTTTGAAATTCACTAAGTCTTTTGTATGAAATGTGAAAGCCCATTTAAGGAAACCTGTAACATTGTACCACGTTATTGCTACATGATGAGCTGAAAGAGTCAATTTCATCATTCGCCACTGAGGGGAGCTACAACCTAGGAGAGGTTTATATATAGAATGCCAAGGTTATTTTAAAACTTTCCCATACCTTACAATATTCCTTTCATCAGCTCTCTTTTTAAAATATATTTTAAATAAATTTGACAAGCATACCCCAATTCTCTTTTGGAGACCTTAGAAATAAGGTGTCTCATTATAACTATGTAATCATAAAGATGGGGGATCCTTATCCCTCTTCCTTTTTTCTCCATGGCATTTATGTAACCTACTATATATTTAGCATACATTATGTATTTATTTTATCTAACATACTAAATCTTTCATACATTTTATCCTCTCTCTTCCTCTCTCTCTCTCTCTCTCTCTCACACACACACACACACACACACATACACACAAGTGTAAACTATACGAACAAGAGACTTATTGACTTGTTATCTGGTTTTTGTTTGTTTTGTTTTGTTTGAGACAGGGTTTCACTTAGTCATCCAGGCTGGAGTGCAGCGTCACGATCACAGCTCACTGCAGTCTTGACCTCCTGGGCTCAAGCAATCCTCCCACCTCAGCCTCCTGCACAGTCAGGACCACAATATATGCCACCATGCTTAGCTAATTTTTTTTTTTTTTGACTGAGTCTCCTTTGTGTTGCTGATCTTGAATCAACTGTTTTTATACACCAATATTTCCATTGCCTAGAACAGTCCCTAGCATACAATACATGCTCAGTGAAAACTGCTCAGTGAACACTTAGATGCTGAATGAATATAGAATTATCTACTTGAAAGGTTAAAACTCTCTCCTTAGATGATGTTAAGTAAAGTAAACTGCTAATACCTGAAAAATGCAGCGAAAATGTCTAAGAACATTTCTTTCCTTCCTCCCTCCCTCCCTTCCTCCTTTCCTTCCTTCCGAGTGCAGTGGCACAATCTCAGCTCACTGCAACCTCTAGTGATTCTCTGGCCTCAGACTCTCGAGTAGCTAGGATTATAGGCATGCGCTACCACATGTGGCTAATTTTTGTATTTTTAGTAGAGACAGGGTTTCACCATGTTGGCCAGGATGGTCTCCAACGCCTGACCTCAAGTGATCTGCCCACCTTGGCCTCCCAAAATGCTGGGATTACGGGTGTGAGCGACCATGCCCAGCCTAAGAATATTTATTAAATCCCATAGATAGTAATACAGACAAATTTCATGAGATTGGCTTGTCTATACATTCACTGTACAATCCCTCTTAAATGATCTAATTGGTATAAGGTGTTGGGAAATTAAAGGGAAGAATTATAAATATTGATACTCAAAATTTTTAATTTTGTTCTGACATATCAATGTGCTTCATTTGCCAGTTCTTTGGGGGGGGGCTCTTCTTTGAGTATAACTTTATTCATTGTTGCTTTTCTCATATAAGCAATGCCTTATCATTATATAAATTTCAATTTCTTTTAAAAGAAGACATAAGGACAATAGAGTTGAAATCTGAATGCAAAGTCCTTCTAGATTTTTATAAATTTTCCCCAGACTTTTACAACAGTAAAAAGATATTATCCACACCAGATATAACAGCAGTTTTTAACAACTCACTCTTATCAAATCTTTCTAAAGCAATTAGCAATTCTTGAAATAATCTTTCAAACTGATTATTTCCATTGAGCTATGAAATATCTAATTTAATTACATAATTACAGTAACAGGTCAACAGCATTAAGAAGTTTTATAAGGGGTCATGCCCAACTTACAACTCATTTATAAGAGCAGAAGTGTGGGGTGCCAATAGCTCACGCCTATAATCCCAGCACTTAAGAAGGCCAACGCAGGCAGATCGCTTGAGGCCAGGAGTTCAAGAACAGCCTGGGCAACATGGCAAAAACCCATATCCACTAAAAAAAATACAAAAAAATTAGCTGGGCCTGGTGGTGTGTGCCTGTAATCCCAGCTACTTGGGAGGCTGAGGCAGGAGAATCACTTGAACCTGGGAGATGGAGGTTGCAGTGAGCCAAGACTGCACCACTGCACTCCAGCCTGGACCTCACCGCGAGACTATGTAAAAAAAAAAAAAAAAAAAAAAAAAAAAAAAAAAAAAGAGCAGAAGTGTGTAGGAGTGTGTCAGAGAGTAGCTTCCTAACCATATTGACCCATGTGGGCTTAAAACCAGGATGTTTTACAGACAAGATGGAAAGTATGAGATAATCCATGTAAGTTCAATAAAGCTGATCAGAAAAGTTTCTACTGTAACAGCATATGGATCCTTCATATGCTATTTTACTGCCACTAGGGTGTACTTTTCAAATTTTCTTGAGTAAAGTTGACGGATGTTACTCATGTTGTTATTATCTGAAAAAGAATCCTTACAGGATTTATGACAGTTCACAGAGTTTAACTATACTTACTCCTCACTCCTTCAACAAATATTTATTGAGAAGCTACTACCCCAAAGACAGTATGGTTAAAAAAAAAATTGTGGTAGATACAAAAACTAATGAAATAAAACTTTTCCCTTGTTAACTCTACTTATGCAAGCAGGGGTTCTGTACACATCTCAGAAAATTGGCCTAGATTTTCTAGAGCAGGTAAAAAGAGTTAATACACCTAGATAGGTAGAAAAAAAAATTATTCTCAAACTCAGGTATAGATCAACTATACAGGAATTGATCTTGGCAGAAAGAAATTAATGTCTTCCTGAAAACTAAAGAGGGAGATCTACCACATTCTCATCTATCTTCCAGGTGAGACTTCAGTATTTTCCTTTGTGTTGTTTGTTTTGTTTTAGGTTTAATAACGTAAACTCATCCTTTTGACATAGTTCATAATTTATGATAGTTGCCCTAGAGTATATAAATTAGTGTATTCTCTTGAGTTAATGTATTTTAAATGCTTTGGTCCTAACATGTACATCTGTGCTCTTTACCAAGCATTAAGAATATAGCAATTTCACAATACTTCTGAAGTCTCATAACCATATAATATAAAAATAAATCTATAATGGACTTGATCTCACTACCAAACTTCTCAGCTCTTTAGTCCTAAAAATGGCCCAGTTACTGCTGGGGAGAAACAAAGTTTCTTTTGTCACTGAGATTTATAACAAAGTCAGGCATAGAAAAGAAGAATATGACACAAAGCATGTGATAAGCCTGTTATAAATACATTTTAGAACTTTAATAATTATGATGAAGAAGAGTCATAATGACTGCAATGGTAAAAGCTATTCACTGAAAATTAATTAATCTTCATGCAACCCTATAATTTTATGACTGAGAATTTAAGAAACTTCCCAATGATCACAGAGCTTGTAATTAGAAGAGCTAGTACTAGAAATCAGGTCTATCTGACTCTGGCCATCTATATTATTATCAATAGATTTCTGTGAATCTAATATATTAATAAATGTTTGGAGAGAAAGAATGTTAACATATTTTCTATTTCATCCTATGTCCACTCCCTTATCTGACAGATTTTTCAAGAATTCCAAGCCTACATTATTAACTACTATATTTGGATGGCTGTCTTCCTTAATTCCAAGTATATAAACATTTACTGAACACCTACTATATGCCTGCTAGTCACTTGGGATTCCACAATTTGTAAATTAACTTAAGATGATTATTAAGGTACCAATCTAGGATCTCTCAACCCAAATGAAGAGTTAAAGCACACACTTTTTTTTATTTTTAGACAGAGTTTCGCTCTTGTCACCCAAGTTGGAGTGCAATGGCAAAATCTTGGCTCACTGCAACCTCTGCCTCCCAGATTCAAGTGATTCTCTTGCCTCAGCCTCCCCAGTAGCTGGGACTACAGGCGCTTGGCATCACGCCTGGCTAATTTTTGTATTTTTAGTATAGACAAGGCTTTATCACGTTGGCCAGGCTAGTCTCGAACTCCTGAACCTCAGGTGATCTGCCTGCCTCGGCCTCCCAAAGTGCTGGGATTACAGGTGTGAGCCACCACGCTCAGCCCACATACTTTATTTTTAAAGATCTCAAAGGTCATTCATGATTTCATCCAACAAATATTTAGATGAGCATCTGCTACGTGACAAGCACTATGCTAGATGCTGAACAGATAAAAAGATGACTAAGACATGGGCTTGCCCTTAAACCCAAACAGAATACACACACACACACACATACACACACACACACACACACACACACACACACACAAACATATAATTTGGTATTAGATACTTACAATGTTAATAAAAGCATTTCTTACAAATAATTTTGTTATTGGCCATCATTTTACTAAAAACAATTCTAAAAGCTACAAATCATTATTTAATTTTCATAAGGCAACATTTTTCCTACCACCAAAATGCCAATGTACCTTAAAAATGGATATATAAAGCTGAAAATGTGAAAGGTGAAGGAATTTGCCATTAGCTTACATTTTCTATGACAAATGTCCACTCTTTGTCTTCAAATTCCTCTGCATGAGGATCCTGTAACAAAAGCAAAACATGAAATTGAATTGAAATACATGTCTTTAGTCCAATAAATTCAATTAAGAAAATACAGATAGCCTTGTTTTTAGCTTTTACTAGCTTTTAGAAATGGAGAGGCAGAATACTCTTTTTTTTTTTTTTGCATTATTTTTATCATAATTTTTCAAACTTTTATTTTAGGTTTGGGTGTATTGTAAAGGTTTGTTACATAGGTAAACTCATGGCACAGGAATGTGCTGCACAGATTATTTCCTCACCTAGGTATGAATCCTAGTACTCAATAGTTATTCTTTTCTGCTTCTCTCCCTCCTCTCACCCTTGACCCTTCAACTTCCAATAGGCTGCAGTGTCTGTTGTTCCCTTCTTTGTGTTCATGAATTTTCATCACTTAACTCCCACTTATAATTGAGAACATGCAGTATTTGGTTTTCTCTCCCTGTGTTTGTTTGTTAAGGATAATAGCCTCCAGTTCCATCCATGTTCCAGCAAGAGACATTATCTCATTCCTTTTTATGGCTGCATAGTATTCCATGGTATACATACATAACGTTTTCTTTATTCAGTCTGTCACTGATGGGCATTTAGGTTTATTCCATGTCTTTGCTATTGTGAATAGTGCTGCAATGAATTTATGCATGCATGTTTCTTTATGGCAGAATGATTTATAGTCCTCTGGGTACATACCCAGTAATGGGATTGCTGGGTTAAAAGGTCTTTCTGCCATTAGCTCTTTGAGGAATTGCCATACTGCTTTCAACAATGATTGAACTAATTTATAATCCTACCATCAGTGTATAAGTGTTCCCTTTTCTCCACAACCTTGCCAGCATGTTATTTTTTGACTTTTTAATAATAGCCACTCCAAGACTGGTGTGAGATGCTATCCTGTGATTTTGATTTGTATTTCTCTAATCATTGATGTTGAACTTTTTTTCATAGACTTGTTGGCTACATGTATGTCTTTTGAAATATGTTTATTCATGTCCTTTGCCCACTTTTTAATGGGGTTGTTTTGTTCTTGGTTTCTTTTTCTTGTAAATTTAAGTTCCTTATAGATGCTGGATATTAGATCTTTGTCAGATGCATAGTTTACAAATATTTTCTCCCATTTTGTAGGGTGTCTGTTTACTCTGTTGATAGTTTATTTTGCTGTGCCAAAGCTCTTGTTTAATTAGATCTCACTTGTCAATTTTTGCTTTTCTTGCAATTGCTTTTGGCGTCTTTGTCATGAAATCTTTGCCAGTTCCTATGTCCGGAAAGGTCTTGCCTAGGTTGTCCTTCAGGGTTTCTATCGTTTTGAGTTTTACATTTAAGTCTTCAATTAATCTTGAGCTGTTTTTTGTATATGGTATAAGAAAGAGGTTCAGCTTCAGTCTTCTGCATATGGCTAGCCAGTTATTCCAGCACCATTTATTAAATGGGGAATCTTTGCCTCATTGCTTGTTTTTGTCAGCTTTGTCAAAGATCAGATAGTTGCAGGTGTGTGGCCCTGTTTCTGGACTCTCTATTCTGTTCCACTAGTTTTTGTGCCTGTTTTTGTACAAGTACCATGCTCTTTTGGTTAGTATAGCCCTGCAGTATAGTTTGGAGTCAGGTAGCATGATACTTCCAGCTTTGTTCTTTTTGCTTAGAATTGCCTTGGCTATTCAGGCTCCTTTTTGGTTTCATATGAATTTTAAAATAGTTTTTTCTAGTTCCGTAAAGAATGTCATTGGTAATTTGATAGGAATAGCACTGAATCTGTAAGTTGCTTTCGGCAGTATGGCATTTTAATGATATTTGTTTTTCCTATCCATAAGCACTGGAGTGTTTTTCCATTTGTTTGTGTCATCTCTCATTTCTTTGAGCAGTGTTTTATACTTTTTACTATAGAGATCATTCATCTCCTTGGTTAGCTGTATTCCTAGGTATTTGATTATTTTGTGGGTATTGTGAATGGGATTGTGTTCCTCATTTGGCTCTCGGCTTGGCTTTCATTGGTATACAGGAATGCTAGTGATGTTTACACATTCATTTTGTATCCTAAGACTTTGCTGAAGTTATTTGTCAGCTGCAGGAGCTTCTGGGCTGAGACTATGGGGTTTTTTAGATTAGGATCATGTCATCATTACAAACAGGGATAATCTGACTTCCTCTCTTCCTATTTGGGTGCTCTTTATTTCTTTCTCTTGCCTGATTGCTCTGGCCAGGATTTCCAGAACACTATGTTGAACAGGAGTGGTGAGAGAGGACATTCTTGTCTTGCGCCGGTTTTCAAAGGGAATGCTTCCAGCGTTTGCCCATTCAGTATGATGTTGGCTGTGGGTTTGTCATCGACAGCTATTATTTTGAGATATGTTCCTTCAATACCTAGTTTTGAGGGTATTTAATTGAGATAATCATGTGGTTTTTATCTTTAGTTCTATTTATGTAATGAATCACATTTATTGATTTGTGTATGTTGAATCAATTTTGCATACTGAGGATGAAGCCTACTTGAACATGGTAGATTAGCTTTTTGATGTGCTGCTAGAATCAGTTTGTCAGTATTTTGTTGAGGATTTTTGCATCAATGTTCATCACGGATATTGGCCTGAAGTTTTCTTTTGTTGTGTCTCTGCCAGGTTTTGTTATTAGAATGATGCTGACCTCCTAGAATGAGTTGAGAAGAAGTTCCTCCTCTTCAATTTTTTACAATAGTTTCGGTAGGAATAGTACCAGCTATTCTTTGTACATCTGGTAGAACTGGGCTGAGAATTCATCTGGTCCTGGCCTTTTTTTGCTTGGTAGGCTATTACTGATTCAATTTTCAAGATCGTTATTGGTCTGTTCAGGAAATCAATTTCTTCCTGGTTTATTCTTGAGAGGGTATATGTGTCCAGGAATTTATTCATCTCTTCCAGGCTTTCTAGTTAGTGTGCAAAGAGGTGTTCATAGTAGTTTCTGATGGTTATTTTCATTTCTGTGAGGTCTGTGTTAACCGCCCCTTCATCATTTCTAATTGTGTTTATTTGGGTCTTCTCTCTTTTCTTCTTTTTCTTCCTTATTAGTGTAGCTAGCAGCGTATCAATCTTAATCTTTTTTTAAAAAAAACAAACTCCTGAATTCATCGATCTTTGAATGGGTTTTCATTTTCTAATTCCTTCCGCTCAGCTTTGATTTTGGTTATTTCTTGTCTTCTGCTAGCTTTGGAGTTGATTTGTCCCTGCTTCTCTAATTCTTTCAGTTGTGATGTTGGGTTGTTAATTTGAAGTTTTTCTAACTCTTTGATACAGGCAATTAGTGCTTTGAATTTCCCTCTTAACACTGCCTTAGTTGTGTCCCAGTGATTCTGGTGTGTGTTATCATTGTTCTCATTACTTTCAAATAACTTGTTGATGTCTGCCTTAATTTCGTTATTTCCCCAAAAGTCATTCTAGAGCAGGATGTTTAATTTCCATATAAATATATGGTTTTGAGCGATTTTCTTAGTCTTGTCTATTTTTTTTTTTTTTTTTTAAAGACAGAGTGTTGCTCTGCTGTACAGGCTGGAGTTAAGGGGTGTGATTTTGGCTCACTGCAACCTCCACCTCCTAGGTTCAAGCAATCCTCCCACCTCAGCCTCCAGAGTAGCTGGGACTATAAGCACACACCACTGTGCCCAGTTAATTTTTTGTATTTTCAGAAGAGACAGGGTTTTGCCATGTTTCTCAGGTTGGTCTTGAACTCCTGAGCTCAAGCAATCTGCCTGCCGCAGCCTCCCACAATGCTGGGATTACAGGTGTGAGCCACCACACCTGGTCCTTTTTTTAAAAAATTTTTTGTAGAGATTCACCATGTTGCCCAGGCTTGTCTTTAACTCCTTAGCTCAAGTGATCCACCCACCTTGACCTCCCAAAGTGTTGGTATTATAGGCCACTGTGCCTGGTCATACTCTACTCTTATAATACTTGCATAAGTTATCTAAATTAAAATCATTGGTCATACTCTACTCTTATAATACTTCCATAAGTTATCTAAATTAAAATCATTAATTTTAAGAAGTCCTCTATTTTATTTTTGTTGATGCATATCACTATCTCCCATCATTGCATCTATGATAAAATAAAAATAAACCTAATCAGAGAGAGATTAAACTAGTAAATGAACTATTAAGAAGCATTTTATTAAGATATTAAATGCTAATATAAAGCCATGCCTTTGTTTTCATACCTGTAGGTAACTTAAAGTACCACTAGTGGCAAAGTTTTCTTCAGTGCAGAGGTTAAATAAACAGCTGGAATTTCAAAGCACTGAAAGGTACTTGATAATCCAGACAAATAACAAATCAGCAGGGCTACTGATGCCCTTCCTCTTACCTCTCCCTTATTAACCCTAGAAATGCCTTAGAAACCTGAGAAAGGGTAATGGAACCTACAACCAAAGGCAACCTTTTTTCTTTTTTTAAAAATGAAGCAGACTTTTGCAAGCATTTATTTGAGAAATATTTATTGGGGACTTAGTATATAAGGGATTACAGAGATGTTTCATGGATTCAAAGACAGTTGTCTTTGCCTTCAAATAAAAACACAATAGTTCTAAATCCAAATAAATTTATGATGAAAGAAATAAATGGTTTTACCAGAGATTAGAAAATGACACACTACTTCTTACAAAAATAAACAAGAAGAACTTCATGAGACAGAAAACATCTTGGCGGGTGGGATTATATAGGATTTCCACAGATTTGAGAATAAGTAAAGGCAAAAGGCAACAAAGTATAAGAAACAGAGAGAAAAGTAGTGGGGTCACATTATATGCGCATTTAACTTACTCAAGTTCATTCCATGTATCAGAGGTGAGGTAGGAATGGAGGCATCAAGAGAATAAGAGAATATCTACATAAAGCATGCTTTTGGCTCAACATTGCACTCTAAGATTTAGCATACATAACTGGGAGGTGGGCCCTGATATTTCCCTACTGGGTCTCAGGTCCTACGTTTTTTACAGAGAAACATCTATTTATGATTTATTCCACTTTGGTCTATTAATGATCTTCTATTTCTATTGCCATAGTTGAATTCGTATCTAGGCTATTTCAAGATGAAAGTGACTGCAGCATTCTCTCAGTTAGTCTCTCTGACCTCCATTCAATCTTGCACACAGATTAATTTTCCCAAACAACATTTCTGACCATGTTAGTACCAACTCAGATTTCTTCAACAACCCTTACAACTTATTAGACAAATTCCAAACTCCTTAGTTACTTCGTTATGTCTGTTTACTCATTTTCTAGTATAACAACATAGCAGTTGGCTGAGTTTGAGCTGTACTGAAGCCACTATTTTTATGAGTAAATTCATATAGGTAGGATAAAAACCTGCCAAAAGATGTTTCTTTGGTGGTGGAAGATAGGGAAAGGGTAGAAGGAAAAGGGAAGTGGAAAACTATACTTAATATTTGTTTCCTCAGCTGGCTCTGCCCATAAACTGGGCTTATGGAGAAAAAGAATAATAAATAAAGGTTGAAAGAACTTTTCCATGATGTGCTTAGGGCACAGAGAATACCACTTGAGAGACCAAATAATAAAGTGTGATGCAACGCAGAGGAGACATCATACCATCATACCATTCTCCCTGCCTATCCCTCTCCTATCATTTTGTATTTTGAGGAAAGGAGCATAGCTCCAGCACAGTTAGTATCAAATTAATAATACAAAATATTTACTGAGCGCTCACCATATCCCAGTTCTTGTGCTAAGTGTTTTACTCCTGAAAGCAACTTATGAGGTAGGTACTATCTTCATTCCCATTTAACAGAGCAGAAACCTGAAACCTAAGACATGTAGCTTCCCACAGTGCCCAACTAGTAAGTGTTTAAGCTATGTTGCTGCTCCAGGTCTGTCTGACTTTTACCTACTTTGTTGGTTCAGTGTAACCACTGTGCCCCCAGGATCCAGAACAGTACCTGGCACATAACAAGGCTCTCAAGAATATTGAATTAATGAAGTAATGAATATATATCTTATAAATTTCACTTAACAACGTCATATACATAAGACATTAACTCTTAAAGCAGATGAAATATTTTTTAAAAGCACAGATAATGTATTATCCCTAAAAGAATTTTTACCAAAGAATAATTTTAATGAGACCAAGAGGCACATCTGATAGGGCCAAGTCAGTAAAATGATGTCAAAGAAGCAGCAAGGATGCTCATTTTTAAGACACTTAAAAATGGTATCTCTATATAATTAACTACATTACTGACCAGATAAAAACATTTGTAATGAGAATTGCTTCCAGCATGAATCAATCAAGCTTTCTTAAATATCTACTCTCCCTCTACTGTCTCCTTTCTTAGCACTGCACTAAAGAGAAAAATTAAAAATAGCTTGAAGAGCCGTTTTCCTTCTCAAAATCCTAAAGGGCTTTAAAAAAAATTTACTGAAAACAGCTATTTTTCAATTTAACTCAAATCTCAAAAGCAGGCTAAAGAAATTAATTTTTGGTTAAATCACAGAAAAATGAAACATATTGATAACTTTCACCTCCTCTATGAGCGTACCTCTGTGTATGCTACTTACTAAGGAGAAAAAGAGTTCAGAACAGTCCTTTCCTATTCACAAATTTCAAGATTAAGTGAATTATGAGATTTAATACAAGTTTTAAAAAGAGGAAATGTTAAGTTTTTCATTTGAATATTTTATGTGTTGTTCAAAAACAAGATCCAAAAATTACCACGAACAAATGAAAAGTTTGTTCCATTTTGTTCTGTTTTGCTTTCCTGCTTTTCTTTAAGAATTCTGAGAGGATTAAAGGAATCAGGAAGATTAAATATACTACTCATTTAAATATTGAAAATAGTCACAACGTTGCCTCAATAGCACAATTGTACAGAAATGTTTAATACAGCAGACTGAGAGGAAGGGGTGTTTGGGTTTTTTTCTGCATACTAACACTCCAAGTCTAAAAATTCAGAGATAAGGATATGCTGAACATTCTCATCAGTACTTGAAAACCTCACTTATCTCCTAATCCTCCAAGCAACACATTTCAACAGCCACTTTCAACTCAGAATCAGTCAGTCAATGCATATCCTTTCCCAAAACACAAAGCGAAGGCTATCTATCAGCTCTATTCTAGCTCCTCATTCTCTACCACCATTTTGTTAAAAAGTTGTTATAACTATGTCCATTCATCTACTTTGCCAATATAGACTAAAACAAAATACTCAAGAAATTACTTAAAAGTCTTCCTCAAGTATGTTAGTGATGTTACTGTTGTAATCAATATTCACAACTCTTGTTTATTACAGAGTAGGCAGTACAGTGTAGAGAAATGAATAGGGCTAAATCATAGTCTATTTGGACAAGTTACATTCCTCTCTAGTCTCAGTTTCCTTATCGGTAAAATGAGAATCATTACAAAACCTTAGAGTTGTTGTGAAAACTAAATGAACTAATAATGCACATAAAGATTTTCTTCTGACACCAGAGATATTGCTCTTAACTACCAAGACTAGTATATCATTCCAGTAGGAGAAAAATGGATAGGAGGGGCTTAATAACTGGCTCTTAGGATAGCTCGTTAAAAGGGCAATAGATGGGAGGCTAAGGCAGGATAATTGCTTGAACCAGGGAGGTGCAGATTGCAGTGAGCCAGGATCGTGCCACTGCACTCCAGCCTGGCGCCTGGTGACAGAGGGAGACTCTTGTCTCCAAAAAAAAAAAAAAAGGGGGGTTCTGACTATATTGAAAAAAAGGAACAGCAGTTACTGTCTCATTTCTATTTCTCCCTGAATAAATCAAGAATGGTATACAACTGACAGGCATAATCAAGTAATGTTATAATGTCAATAACAGTAATATCAAAACTATAAAATATATATAACATGTCAAGAATCATTAATAAGATATATACGAAATACAGAACATTTAAAATTAGTATTCCATTTATGGGTCAGTACATTAATATTCATCATATTGTTTTGTTCCATTGAATTCTGAAGTACTTTCTGAATAAATTAATACATTGTTTTGCAAAATCAAAAGTACTATTTACGCAATGATGTCATACTCTAAGCCATATCATTTGCTCTATTTTAATTTCACATCCCAAAATATTTAGATTTTCACAAATTTTGTGTTACTAAATTATGCTTAATAAGATGACCTCTCCCCTGCTATATACTACTATAAAAGCAGCCTCAACACAATTTACATGACTCAAAGAAGAAAAAAAGCATTTGTTTTCTAACTCTACCACCTTCCAAAAAGCTAAAACTGGTACATACTGAGACATACCTGTCCCCAACTTTTTTTGGAGCAAGAAAGGAGTTGGTTAGGAAAGTAAATATTCTAGTACTTAATTACAACATGTAAGGACTACTTTATAATGTTTCAAGACATATGGAAGACTTTCGAGAGAAAATACATATGAAATAGGCAAGAGGGTATATGAACAACTATGTTTTTAGATCTTACTTTGAATTTACAACCAGCATTTTGCCTTTAAGCTGCAATACTTTTAAATATTAATATCAATAAAATATTTATCAAATATCAATTTAAAACATATCTTGTTATATTAACATTAATAAGATATTTATATACTAATTTTAAAGCATCTTTTTTATCAAACAAGGCTAACAAAATGAAGGTCAGGACTCAGAATTTTCATACTCTTCAGCTTTCCACAGGGAAGGTATTTTATAGTTTCCTGTGGATAGAATGTAAAAAGTGGTAAAAGAAGTATCTCACCTGGTCTTAACTGTAACAAGTTCAAAAAGATCGCCAAATTATTTAGACTTTATAGACCATGAAATACTATGATGCCTTTGCATTTGTTATAAATTGCTATGTCCCTAAAAATAATGCACAGTAGGTACCAGATTGCACACAAATGTATAGAACAATGAACACTGAAATATTTTGTCATTTGGAACCCTGGTTATATAATAAATTCTATAGCCTATAAAAATGGAACTTACCTTAAAAAGTGTTACAGTGATTTCAATGTTTTCAGGAACAGGCCACACAACAACACCACGATATGGATTTTTTATTCCAGGTTGCCAGCTATGTGCCTACCAGAATAAAAATGATACTTTCAATATGAAGTATAGGAAACACAATGTTAATAATTTACAATGGCATACTGACCCTATATAATTATCCATTAGATCTGCAGTATCCCTGACACAAAAATGATTAATCAAATAAAACTTTTCAATCATTAAGTTTGGGCCAAGATAGTTCTATCATATGACAGCTACAGATTACTATCTGTAAACAAATCTTCACCCCCTCATATACACAGAAGATGCAAAAATGATGAAAACGTGATGTCTCATATTTTCAAAAGCTACTATCTGATTAGACAAATTATTTTATTAGAAGAGATATTTTTTAAATTATTTTTGTGGACTAGGAACTTTAAGGCAAATTCATACTTTAAAAGAAAAAACTAATTGTATAACTTAACATTTAAGTTCATTTCCCACTAAACTGTAATGTTTATTTGGGGCAGGTAAAGAACAGCATCAATTTTTTCAGGTAATATTCCTAGTACTGATAATATTAGATTTTTTCCCTTATAAATCTTGATTATCAAGCTTTCCTAAGGAACCTCCACCCCTCAAAATATGAGGTCACCACCATAGTTCTTCCTTTGTGGCATTTCCAGTCAAAGCTGAGATAATGGAAGATGGCATGCCAAGACAGCTCAACTCAACTAAGTCTTCACCTCTATTGGCTACAGGACTGTCCATGGACATACTATGAAAAGTACAATAAAAGCTAACACTTATAGAGTACTTTCTATGTGTCAGTCCACGTCTTAAGAATTTACTTATGTTAAATTCATTTAATCTACATAAGAGCCCTATGATGTTCTTCTACTATTCATTCATTCACTCATTCATTCACTCATTCATTCACTCATTCACTCAGGGCCTAGAACAGTGCTACTATCTGTCAAGCACTGATGTAGGCCCTGGAGGAGTGAAAAACAATCTGGGGGAGCTTACAGTATAGTAGGAAGAAACACAAACAAAACAATTAAAGCAAAATATAAAATATGTTAGGTAGAGGTAAGTGCTGTGGTGAAAAGAAAAAGCAGGAAAGAAGAATGGGGAGTAAGAAAAGGTAATATTTTTCAATAGGGTGATCAGAGAAGACTTCATTGGAAGATGACTCTTGAGAGAAGGCCAAAAAAAGGTAAAGAAATCAGACATGTAAATACATGAAAAGAGCTTTCTATGGAGAAAAAACAGCAACTGGAAAGGTGCAGAAGCATTAAATAACAAAGAGGGCTGGAACAGAGTGGTCAAGAGGAGAGTAGTAGGACACGAGGCCAGAGGAATAAAGGAGGGTCCAATTATATAAGGCTCTGGTAGGTCATTGTAAAGATATTGGCTTATATTTTGAGTGAAATGGGAAGCCACTGGAGGGTTTTAAGCAGAGTAGTGACAATCTAAGTTATGTTTCAACAGACTCATATTGGCTAATGTTTTGAGAACAGGCTCCAAACATTAAGAGAGAAATAGGGAGATGAATTAAGAAGAAGCTACTGCAATAATCCAAGGGAGATGTGATGGTTACTTGGCTTGGGGTGCTAGAAAAGTGGTACAAAGTGGCCAGATTCTGGGAATCTTTTTATATTTTCTAGGTAGAGTCCACGAGATGTGCTGTCTCATTGTAAAAGAGAAAGTAGCCAAGGCTGATTCTAAAGCTTTTACCTTTTAGTAACTAGAAGAAAAGAATTACTATTAACAGACAGGAGGCAGGACTGTAGGAAGGACAAGTTTGGGAAATAAGTTCAGAAGCTCAGTTTCACACACATTAAATATGAGTTGCCTATTAGATACTCAAGGGTAGATGTTCAAATAGGCAAGTGGATTATGTATCTGGAGCTGCAAATTTGAGGATAGTATGTATACAGGTAATACTTAAAGTTTAAGAATACAGATAATACCAAGGGAGTGAGTACAGATAGAGAATATAAAGATCCAAAGACTAATCCTCAGAGCACAACATTAAACAAGTCAAGAAAATGAAGAAGCCAGCAAAGGCCCATCAGCTGAGGCAGAAGAAAAGTATGTGGTATCCTGGAAGTCTAGTGATAAGAATGTTTCAAGAAGAGAACAATCACCTGTGCCAAATGTTGATGACAAGTCAAATAGAATGAGGCCTGAAAAATGGTCACTGGGTTTAACAAAGGAGAAGTCATTAATAAGGCCAGGTACAGTGGCTGATCCCTGGAATCCCAGCTACTCAGGAGTCTGAGGTGGGAGGATAGCTTGAGCCCAGGAGTAAGAGTTCGAGAAGCCATTAATAACTTTACAAGAGCAGTTTCAGTAAAGTGATGAGAACAAAGACCTGACTGGAATGAATTTAATAAAGAATGGGAGGAAATAAATTGAAGACAGAAAATATACTCAACTCCTTTGAGGTGTTTTGCTGAAAGGAAAAGAAACAAGTTGGCACTAGACGGGAAAATAGTGGCAGAAGAGAATTTTAAGAAGAGAAAAATATTTCATCCTGATGGGAAATATTCAGTTGAGAGGGAAAACTTAATGATGCAGAAGAGAGAAGGGAGAATTGCTAGAGTAATATCCTTAACAGTATACGATGAGACAGACTGATCTTTCCTGGCAGCATAGACCATTCTTCCATAATGACAGAAAAAGAAGTTAGAGCATATGAGTACAGATGCAAGTCAGGCAGCAGATTTAACAGATTGGGAAACTGAGGGACAAACTTGCCCAAAATCACACAGAAAGTAAAAGTAGAATTTGGATTTGAACCTGGGCCAAGGAACTGAGAAGGGATCAAGATTAGGTAAACTTAGGTCCACACAAATCTCATCACATCTTACTAGTTAAAATGCCAGCAGAAGATACAGGTTTAACAGTGTACACCAAATCCAACTTACGAATTACCAATAATTATCCCTCTATTCTGTTTCTATTGCTACCCTATCACAAAACTTCAGGTACAGAGACAGAACTAGAGACTCATCACGAGACTTAGCATACCACAGTGAAAGGTAGAGAACAAAGTTTTCTTGATTAAAAAACATCTCTCCAGAGATTCCTCTAGTCCCCTGCCTACTTCCATGTCTGTTGAAAGCCCTGAAACAAAAACTCCACAAAGTAAACAATCTCCATTTTGAAAAGTAAATTTCTGTGCAACCTAGATAACCAATCAAAACTCCACTCTACATACTTGATTCTGAAAACTTACAACAACCTCAATTCTTATGGTTAATCAAGCTATTTTTCTGGTCTCTTCAAGCTTCCCTAATTAAATTTTTGTAGTTTCCCCATGCAATAAAAATATAAGAAAAAGTGTATAACCACTGAACCTTTCTAATCATCCACAGCAGAAAAGACAGGATATTTATAAAATTCTCAATGAAAAATACCCATCAGATTTTCATACCTGAAAAGATATCTTTAGATTTAATTCAAATCTGGATAAGGAAATTGAAGCAAGCAAAGAGTAAATGGTTTGCATGAACTCATACTAGTAACCAGGAGGAGAACCCAGACTCTGTGACTCAGAGTTCTTCACCTAACCCATATCATGCACTGCTCTCAAAAGTCGGAAAAGCAGGAAATATGGAGACCTTCTAACAACTGGGCAGAGTTAGGAGATGGTAGTTTCAGATAACTTCCTCAGGTATCCTAAAGCTTTATCCTCTAAATCCTCAGTCTTGGATTAGGGAATAGTAATTAGACAACAGCTGAACAAACAAAAATACAATCTGCTTAACAAACTAAAATCTTTTTACTATGATTAATAAAAGGAGACATAAGTACACTAGTTCCTAAGTTGCTAGTATACTGCTACTTTCTTAACCATTCTATCCAGCAACTCCTCCAACAAAAAGGCCTAACCGAGTTCTGGTTTTTTGATATTCCTTCTGGAGCTGTACAACCTGGCTGAGTTAAGACACTATAACAGTATCAATTAGTCTAGCTAAATAGCTGACAATGAGTACCATCAGGGCCAGCTTTCTATCATTAAGATAATTATTATATATAATTGACCTTTGAACAACACAGGTTTGAACTGCACAGTTCCACTTATATGTAGATTTTTTTCAACCAAATGCAGATCAAAAACAGTGTATGGAAGATGCAAAACCTGCATACGTGGCGGGCTGACTGTTCATATATGCAAGTTCCACAAGGCCAACTTCAGGACTTTACATGCAGATTTCAGTATACACAGGGGTCCTGGAACCAATCCCCCATGTATACCTAGGGACAACTGTACTAGTAGAAAACAGAGGATCAGTAAGCTTTACCAGAGAAGAAACCAAGGACATACAAAGTGGCAAATATGACAGAAAAGTAGTGTTACTATTTTCTAAGAATTTACTATAACTTCTACCTCAAACAGTGGTAATTTAAGAATCTGAAGCTAGAAAAAGAATGACAAGTCTAGTACCGATAACTAGAAACAGTTATGGCAATAAACATCTAATTGTACTAACCCACAGAGACATTAATTTAGGTTTTTAAGAGCTTGATATAGGAAAAAGCACACCACTGGCCAGGCACGGTGGCTCATGCCTCTAATTCCAGCACTTTGGGAGGCTGAGTCAGGTGGATCACTTGAGGTCAGGAGTTTGAGACCCAGTCTGGCCAACATGGTGAAACCCTGTCTCTACTAAAAATACAAAAATTAGCCAGGCATGATGGTGGGTGCCTGTTAATTCCAGCTACTTGGGAGGCTAAGGCAGGAGAATCTATTGAACCCGGGAGGTGGAGGTTACAGTGAGCCAAGATCACTCCACTGCACTCCAGCCGAGGCAACAGAGCAAGACTTCATCTCAAAAAAAAAAAAAAAAAAGAAAAAGTACACCATATTGGCAAACATCAGCACTACGAGAACCCCAATCAGTTTTCATTCTGAGTAACAGAAAGGATTTCCCTGTGAAATAAGTAGGCACTGGAATACCTGTACAGCCATTTGGCTCCTTAGTATAGTCAGGAAGGGCAGATTATTTAATCATTTGCCAATATCTTAATACAGCTAATGGTAGAAGAAATTAGGATACATTATCCTGGTCCCCATATACCCCATCTCTGCAAAAAAACAAAAATTAGCCAAGCATGATGGTGCATGCCTCTTGAGCTGACTGGGAAACTGAGGTTGGAGGATCACCTGAGCCCAGGGAGGTCAAAGCTGCAGTGCTGTGATCATACCACTGCACTCTAGCCTGGGCAATGAGTAAGATCCTATCTTAAACTATATATATATATTTTCTGACCAATAGTTGCAGAGATTTGTTCCTCCTACATGAGTTCAATGGTACTCACGTAGTACCATTCGTACAGCAAGTAATGTGTATTTTAAAGGAAAAGCATCAGAAACCAGAAAGAGCTTTCAGAATAAAAAGTGGTTCTAGTCTTTAGATTTAATGTAACTGATAGCTAACTTAGCAGCTGAAAACAAATGGTTTTCAATAATTCTGAATGTCATGGATCTTGTTCTCAAGATTTTTTTTTTAAGTTGTTTAACTTTTACAATAATATAATCAGTTCCTTCATAGTTTCTGGAACTTATTTTTATTTCCCTATTTAGCTTATTATGTATAATTTATAAAAAGGCATTTTCTTTTCTTTTCTTTTTTTTTTTTTTTTTTTTTGAGATAAAGTTTCACTTTTGACGCCCAGGCTGGAGTGCAATGGCACAATTTCAGCTCATTGCAACCTCCACCAGCCAGGTTCAAGCTATTCTCCTGCCTTGGCCTCCCAAGTACCTGGGAGTACAAGCATGTGCCACCACAGCCAGCTAATTTTGTATTTCTAGTAGAGATGGGGTTTCACCATGTTAGTCAGGCTGGTCTCAAACTCCTGACCTCAGGTGATCCACCTGCCTTGGCCTCCCAAAGTGCTGGGATTACAGGCATGAACCACCATACTCAGCCTAAAACAGCATTTTCAGAAATACACGAACATACTGCATCATGCTAACTTTTCACAAGAAGTACATCTATATTTCAAGAGCAAGCACAATGATTCTCAAGTATCCAGGAAAGATTTTAAAATATTAAGAGCATTACAAATGGAAAATTCATCCAGTAAGAAGTAATTTCTTCTGGAAAATATTATATTCTGATAAAATTAACCTGTAGCTTCATATGTTTGCATTCTGGATTCAAACAATGTTTAAAACAATATGAAAAAGAATCTGGACCCAACAGAGAAGTTATTTGACTTTCAATCTTTTCAATGTAAATGCAATGAAATAAAAAAGCATATCAAACAACAAATATTGTTTTTTTTTTTTTTTTTTTTTTTTTGCAGAAATGGGGTTTCACCATTTCGCCCAGGCTGGTCTTGAACTCCTGGGCTCCAGGGATCTACCTGCCTCAGCCTCCCAAAGTGCTAGAATTACAGGCATGAACCACTGCACCTGGCCAGGGTATTCTTAATTGACCTATAATCTAATGTATTTCATTATGTTTCATCATTTTCTCTTAAGAAATAATTGCTATCTAATTTTTTTCCAAACCCTGAATGTGGCATTCAAGCTAATTATTAAAAGAGAGAAATCGTTTTTTGTTGATAGCTAAAAAAATTTAGAGGCTATTTTTAAAATTTATAGGTCTAGTCATATTCACCTATTATACTTAGTGGATAAACTTATATTGATCCTTTCCACAAAAGCTTATATTGACCAACAGATGCTATATTTCTTTTAGAACCTTTTCTCATATGTTAATGGCAATAAAGTACTGAAATTATAATGCTCCCAAACTATAAATGTATGCTTTAAAGATGCTGCTGCTCAGGATGTGAGGCAATGGAAAGTTTTCTATATTGCTGGTGGGAGTGCTTGGCAATTTCCCTTTTTTTTTTTTTTTGAGATGGAGTCTTGCTCTTGTTGCCCAGGCTGGAGTGCAATGGCGCAGTCTTAGCTCACCGCAACCTCCACCTCCTGGGTTCAAGCAATTCTCCTGCCTCAGCCTCCCGAGCAGCTGGGATTACAGGCGCCCGCCATCACGCCCAGCTAATTTTTTGTATTTTTAGTAGAGATGGGGTTTCACTATGTTGGTCAGGCTAGTCCCAAACTGCTGACCTGAGGCGATCCACCTGCCTCGGCCTCCCAAAGTGCTGGGATTACAGGGGTGAGCCACTGCGCCCAGCTAGCAATTTCTTTTAAGTTAAAAATGAACCTACCCTGTTACCAGGTTATGCCTTTCCTTAGGATATGCCCAAGATAAAAATATTTTTCCTCAAAGATACTTGTACAATAATGTCTATAGCAGCTTTATTCACAAGAGTAAAAAAACTGGGAAAAAAAAAAAAACAAATGTTCATCAACAGAGGAAGAGATAATCAAACTGTAGTATATTCACTTGGTGGAATACTACTTAGCAATAAACAAAATACCAAAACACAAAATAGCATGAATAAATCTCAAAAACATTACATTGATTAAAAGAAGCCTGACTGTACTACTGTGCTATTTTACATGAAATTCAAGAACAAGCAACACTAGCCTATGGTGACAGTAAATCAAAACAGTGATCACCTTTGAGGGTTGGGAACTGGCTAGAAGAGGAACAAAAGAAAAACGTGATGAAAAGTCTATATCTTTACAGAAGAGGTAATTATACAAACATACATATTGATCAAAGCTCATTATGTATAATACACAGATCTTAATTATTGAAATTAACACATGTAATATACAGATCTTAATTATAAAATTATATATTTTATAATTATATAAATTATTTTATATATAATTTTAAAATTCAGATGTATATTACACCTGTAAATTTTAGCTCATATAATTACACATGTAATAAAAATTTTATAATTATAAAATTAAGATCTGTTTATTACACACATGTAAGTTTTAGCTCATTAAAAATAAAAACTTGAAAAGATGCCCTAAATAAAAAAATTTTTAATTTAGAAAATTGTAGAATTTCAATTAAAACTAATAAAGTTTTCTTTATATAGCTCTACTTGCAGAAAAACCAACCTCAATTAACATTCTTGTGGTCACTGTATACTAATAAAAAATATACTCATATTTATTTATAGAACAGAATTTTGTTTGTTTTTTAGAGACACAGTCTCACTCTGTCATCCAGGCTGGAGTGCAGCGGCACAGTCCTAGCTCACTAAAACCTCAAACTTCTGGGCTCAGGCGATCCTCCCACCTCAACCTCTTGAGTAGCTGATGCATCACCACACTTGGCTAACTTGCTTTTGTTTTTGTTTTTGTTTTTGTAGAGATAGGGTCTCACCATGTTCCTACCCTCAAGTGATCCTCTTGCCTTGGCCTCCCAAAGTGCCAGGATTACAGGCATGAGAACAGAATCTGGCCAGAATAAAATTTTTAAACTATCTGTAGAACTGTTATTGAACATTATAAAATTCTGTTCCACTCCCCACAAACAAAAGTATCAGTACAAAAAGAAATTAAAACCTTGGAAAAATCCAACTCCTCTTCTGCAACCCAGCAACAGACTCCGATAACTTGTAACTCCTTAAGTATGCCCTAACTTCGTCATCTTGTAATCTAAATAAATTAATCTCAGGTACAATTTTGTAAGTGGTACTTGTTTAATCATTAATTCTTAACACTGTAGTACAGCGAAATTACATAACTATTATGTTGTTCAAGTCAGTCCATTTTTGTTGCTCTAACAATATGTCACAGACTGAGTAATAAAGAGCAGAAATTTATTTTCTCACAGTTCTAAGGGGTAGGAAGTTCAAGATCAAGGCATCAGCATCTGGTGAGGGCCTTCTTAGTGCATCCTCATGTGGCAGAAGGCAGAAGCGCAAAAAAGGAAACAAACTCCCTCTGTCAAGCCCTTTTATGAGGATGCCTAATTCAATTCATAAGGGAGAAGTCCTTGCCCTAAGCACTTCTTAAAGGCCCCACCTTCTTATATTAGGTTGGTGCAAAAGTAACTGCAGTTTTGTTATTACTTTTAAGGCAAAACCGCAATTACTTTTGCACCAACCTATACTATTACATTGGTAACACCTGATTTTTGGAGAGGCCAAATTCAAACCACAGCAATTACCAAATCCAAGATCATAACTCAGGTATATGGCTTCCATTTTAAGAACAAGCAGTTAAAAGATTACAGCACTTGATCAATCCATTTTCAGTAGATAATCAAGAAAAAAATAGATCAAGTAATGTTTTAAAATATTCTACACTAGAACCAGAGCAGTTTGCTAATTTGAATTCAATATTTAGGTAAGAAATTTAGAAAATAAACTAACCTTAGAAGACTTCCTTCGGCTTCTTCTTGTCCAAACTACCACCAGTTTATCTGGTTGCCTGCCAAACAGAAAAAAAGTTAAATACGATTCATCTTAAATCAAATTAATAAAGTTTCATTTTAGTGCCTTTAAAAGGGCAAAAATGTCATCTGCTTTAGATTACATAGAGCAGTTACTGTTACAATAAAGCTCTATCGAATATAGATGTTGACTGCGTATGTGACCTAATTTGCATAACCAATATTTCCTCTATATTCTTTTCTAACAATACTTTAGCAAATTAATTCATAGGGACAAACCAAGTAAAATGATATATTTACAACTGGTTACTATTTTAAAAAGAAAAAAGCACACACATATCTTCCCCAAAAATTAATACTATACTTCTAACACAGTATCCCCTTTAATGTGAAGTAAATAAGCATAAACGGGGCACTTCCAAAATAATTTAAATCTATGAATTCACTACTTTTGTATCTCTGTATCTCATCAACGATACTTGTGATTTTTAAAACATTATAGACAATCACCTCAATTATCTTCATTAAAAACAATATAGTAGTGAAACCTAATACACCTAAGTTCTCTTTTGTTCTTAGGAAAAACATCAAGATTATGATTATCAGTTATTTTACTTCAATTTTCATTTTAATAAATCTTAGATAAAAGCTTCTTAACCAAGAAATGAATGTCATACTCATCTTGGTGACCTTCACCACTTTCTATGTCCTGTTCATTTTACACTGGAATCCCTTGCTTTCAGCAGATAACCTTTCCTTTTATTTCATTTAATTAAACACATATATACACACATAAAATGCCTCCAGCCTTAAACTCCTCACTCAGTGATCCACCTACAAACCTATACTGCTATATAGAGAGTTATACTACTGGAAAAACAAACAACTGTTAAAAGAAAAACAAAAATAAAATACCTTGTTCAACACAGAAACCTGGACTAGGACAATTACAGTGAGTGAGGATGGGGTGCAGTGTAACATGATAGATGGGGTTGTGAAGAAGGTATGATCAATGATGGCAAGTTAACAGGAGGAGAACAGTAGCCAAAAACTGTAAGCTACCTCATTTGAAAACACTGATGGCTTGCAGGAACATTTTACCTAGATTACCGCACTACCCTCTTCACTTATACTCTCATCTCCACAGCTCTAGCCCAACTTCAACTCTGAAATTATATTTCAACAGTACTTTTATAGAAATGCTATCTTACAGTCTTTCCTTGTTTATCGTCCTATGCTGGGCTCTTATATTGAAGGTACTACCAACTGGCCCTTGCAGGTTGTATTTTACAGGTTTACTTGACTGAAAGAGTATTCTATTTTATTTTAGTTTTAATTTAAACTCTTTTTAAAAGTTCTTATTTAAATGCAAACAAGGCCTATGCTGTCTAGATTATGAGCAACTTCAACACTACCAGCTGCTTCATACCTGACTACCCTCACTCTTTAAGACGATCTATCTAGACCCTATGTGCATTTGGCCCTGTGACACCCTTGTTTCTCAACATGGCTTATAAGGCATTTCACTCACCACTTGACTCTGATCTATCTCTCTAGCTGTAAAACCTGCAAATATCTCATACGCATCTTCCTCTACAACCAACCCCTTAACACATATTCCTTCAGTTTCTTCACATCTTTGCAATGTTATAACCTTTAAAAAAACACACAAAAAAACTTCCTCTTCCATTTTTCTACCTAGTAAACTCTTAATTGATCACTTTTTCTGTGTAACCTCGACCATTTCTCCTGTCATCTCCTGCCCCATCCCATATTCCAAACCTCAGAGTTAATTACACCTGTGTTCCCAATAATAACCTAGACACACCTCTATATTCTATTTTAATACTCTGTATACCTTGTATTGTAAGTATTTATTTCTATCTCTTCCACTAGACTGCACTATTTTATCAACCCTATCTTATTTATCTTTATATTCCTAGCAACTAATGATCTAGTGCAAGGTTGAGGCTCAATGAATATTTGGCACTGAATAAACCTTAAGTGTCATCCAGGAACTCCCAATTGATTAATTATAATTGATGAGGTCCAACTGAAGCCAGTAGCTATATAATACACTATCTCTGCAACTCATACAAGCTTTGCAGGGATCCTCATCCTAGCTGCAAATTAAAATAAAACCTCTAGGAAGCTTTTATAAATACTGATACCTAGGTTCCAGCCCTGAATAATCTGATTTATTTGGTCTGGTGTGCAGTTTTTAAAATTCCACAGGTTATTTTAAGGGGCAGCCAAGGCTGATAACCACTGTTTGACTTGAAACTTTAGTGAGGCATTACCTGTGATAGCAATGAGAGTGTCTCCCCTACCCAACACCCTCCTAGTGCCACCTGAACCATGGCCTTATTCTAATGCTTAGCACCCTCCTGCCACTCAATGCATCTCACTGCTTCAGAAAATGAAAGTTTTTTAGCATAAAAAAGCAAGAAGTGTGGTCTCCTAACCTGTATGTATGCCTGATGTTCCAAAAATGTAAATAGATCATACGTGACTTATTTAAGAATGTCCCCAGAGATGGCTAAACATTTTTGTTATTTTAAGTCATGTTCACATTTTAAATATCTTCACTAGAAATCAGTCCACCTTTTTATTACCAGGAACAAACTGAGGCAGAGTGTTCTAAAATAAAGAACTGCTGTGAGTTATTATTCTCAATAGAAGAGTACCAAGAACCACATGACTGGCTGTCCACAATTAATATTTTAAGCATTCATGCTACACTAGAAAAGACCCATTAAATATTTACTTATGTACTCCCAAGAGACCAGAGACAGGACAGTTGTGAGTGTTTTCTCCAACTACCAATAAACCTACAATTATATAACTTTCTATCAAAAAAGTCAAGAAAATCTGATAGAATTTCAGAGAGAATTCAACAATCACATATTTAACATCTCTATCCCATCATTTCAGTTTAGTCAGTAAGTAGATAGCCTTATATATAATACACACAAATTTTAATATATGACATATAAACATTTTACAGACATACACATAAAATGTAGACACAGTCATACTTCCTGTGAAATCTGTGTAAAGGGCTCCATTGGAAAATTTGAGGCCTTTTGGTGGGCTTGTTCAAGGAAGAAAATTGTGCATTTAAAAATACAGATTTAACACCTTCTATCCTATCTTCAAAGCCCTTAAAAAGGAACATCTTGAATCTGAAGGTGGCATGCTTTGTGCTCTTGACATTAAATTCTGGAGAGGAAGAAAAGAGGCTAGGAAAAAGGACAGGAGACAGCAGTGAAGAAAAGCAGAGAGGACTGGAGTGGAGAAGAGAGGAGAAGCTAAAAAGAGAGCTACAATATTCAGATTATAGAGCAATTAGCTTGAGGCTTCCCTAGCATGCAACTAAGGTGTGCCTTCCTCTTCACCACTAAGTGAGCTACTGTGTATGAAAACTAAGTTAAAGAAAAACATTTTTGGCTTAAATTTTAACTCCTTTACTCTTTTCCACTCTCTGATGTATAACACATGTGTGAGGTCAAACTGTAAAAGCCACAAAGAAAACCCAAAACCATCACATGAAAATCAGTCCTATCACTTTCCAGAATCATAATACGCATTCGACAAATATTTCACTGAATGCCAACTATGTCCCTGGCACCATGCTGAGCAATGGAGATACAAAGATGAAAGAAAGATCCACTGGAAGTTCATAATCTAGTGGGGAGACAGACCATTAAATCAACTACCTAGTCCACACACAACCTTGGAGAACACAGAGAAGATGAAAAGACCTTATACAGAAAAGAAGCTATCTATAAATATCTCAGGAAACAACATGACAAGTGGCAGAAAGAACCTGCCCAACCACAGACATTACTAGATTTAAAATTTGTAAAAACTATAATTTACAATGACACTTTCAATGTAAAGCCCAACAAAAGATGAGTGACTAATTACAGTATGTCTGTTTACTAGAAAATCACAGAGGCATTAAAAAAATATATTTTCTAAGAACATTTGCAAACATAGGACAATGCTTAGGATATCATGGTCAGTTTAGTTAATACAGATTTTAATTTTTGTACACTATATAATAAATGAAGAGCCAAGAGGAAATACCTCAAAATGCTATCTGTGCTTATTACTGGGAAGTAAAATTATGTGTCACTATATTTTTCTGTATTTTCTAACCATGAATGTATATACTTTATGCTAGTGGGAGGTATTTCAATGTAGGGAGGGAGCTATTAAAAATAAATCAATTGCACGCTTACTAAGAACTAGAATAAATAAATACATATAAATCAGCACTTTTAAGTTTGCAATCAATTATGAACAGACAGAATTACGTAAGTTAATTTTTTTTAAATTTCAGAGACATCACAAAGTCTTCAGACAACTAAATTAATTTGTTTTCCAAGTCAACAGAAGTTGGGGGATGGTGTTCTTTGTCTTAAGTTAACATATATGTTCCCCTAAGATATGAGCAAAATGTTTAAATAGGCCCCACCTGACTTGGCAACCTCCCCTCCTTTTTTGGTATCTGCTTCAATTCCTGGGCCATTCTTTCTCAGGCATTCAAAATCAATAGGACATTCCAGTATGGGCTAGCCAGACCCAAACAATAATATGATAAATGGTTTTCAGACCACTAATTGTTTTCTTCATCAACTAAAATTCCTACTCCTTCAGGAGAAGTTTCTTAGGAGGGTATTGAGAGGAAAGGAACCTGGTGAAACAACTTACATTAATTCAGGAGATATGAATTTATAAAAGTAGACCTTTCAAAGATGACACAGTACAGTTGTCCCTCCATATCTGTGGGGAATTGGTTCCAGGATGCCCCCTCCCCGCCCCCCCGATACCAAAATCTGAGGATGTTCAAGTTCCTTATATAAAATGATGCAGTATTTGCATATAACCTATACACATCCTCCTGTATAGGGTCATGCACTGCTTAATGATAGAGATATAGTCTGAGAAATGCATCATTAGGCAATTTTACCCTTGTGCAAACATCATAGAGTGTACTTACACAAACCTAGATGGTATAACCCACTACATACCTAGATGATATGGTATAGCCTATTGCTCCTAGGCTAGAAACCTGTACAGCTTGTTGCTGCATTGAATACTGTAGGTGATTTTAACAAATGGTTAAGTATTTGTGTATCTAAACATATATAAACACAGAAAAGGCACAGTAAAAAATGCAGTATTATAATCTGATGGGACCACCTTCAGGTATGTGGTCTGTTGTTGAGTGAAACATTCTTCTGCAGCATATGACTAAGTTTCAACCATCTCTAGATTACTACACCTAATACAATAATGTAAATACTATGTAAACAGTTGTTACGCTGTATTTTGTTTATATTGTTTTTTATTATTACATTGTTATTTTTATTAGATTTTTTTCCCTGAATATTTTCAAGTCATAGTTGGCTGAATCCACAGATTCAGAACCTGCAGATAAGGAGGGCAGACTATATGTAGAAGAGAATTCTAGACCAGGAATTAGGTCTGATACTAAGTGAGCTTAGAAATATCTCTCATTTTCTCTGAGCCTATCCCCTAATTTATCAAATGAAGGAACCGCACTAAAATCTCAACCAGTTAAAAAAAAAAAAAAAAAACCACTGACGCTCATTAACTAAATATTTGGTGGTTTAAAAGCAAAATGAAAAATTCATAAATAGGGTAAAGAATTTGAGGCAAGGAGTCATTTACCAACAATCTAGAGGTAGCTAATATTACCACCTTAGAACAATATTATGAAAGGGGAAGTAATAACTTTGAGCAGAGCAGTACACTGACTACCAGATTTATCCTCCCTGTCCAAAGCATAGTGTTCGTTATGAGAGGTGTTACAAGAAGTACTCTACTCCCAGCCCTTTCCAACCACCACCACCATGCTGGCATTAAGATGGGGCCACATCATACTTCTCACCACTAGAACATGAGAAGTGGTCTACGTCACTTCTGGAGCAAATGAACAATAAACTAGTGTATTTTCCCCATACTATCTAAATGGACAGGTTTCTAGAACACAGAGGAGGGCACAGTCATAAGATAAAAGTTGCCTGGGCCCCTGAATGACCACGCTGAAGGCCAGTTGACCTGGAACACCCTCTCTACATTGAAAAGTGAGCAAAAAATAAACTTTTGTTAGGTTAAGCCACTTGGATTTCTAGGTATATCCGCTACAGTAACCCCTCAATGTTCTAGAAAACTCAGTAAATTTAAAACACACACGCAACAATAATCAATAGTTGCCGTCTTGTAAAAGCTTACATTTCAAAGTGCTAAGACCAAATTTATCCTTTTTATGTCCTATCAGTTTTCATTTATATGAAATCACTATTTCAAAAATAAAAGATAGCTATATCTCAAAACTTGGAACACCTCCAAGCTTTTCTTGACTTAAAAATAAGGAACTATAAGTCTTTGGAACACAAAAAGTACAATATATTCCTCTCACCACAGAATCCAGGATAGGCTTAAAATAAGAAAAAAAGAGCTCAAAACATTAATACCAAACTTAACTGAACAGGCACTTCACTCACAAGGTTATTTCTTTTAGGGAAAAGGACTCCTTGCTGTAAATGAACATTTCATGCTGGGATGCTGTGAATATTTAAACAAAAAGGAGGAGATTGACTTATCACAGAAATACTATAACTTTAGTATTTCTCAAGTAATTATTTTTATCCTTCAGTAGGTACATCTGCCTCCTATTAAACTATCACTGCTACAGCTCCAGTTAATTACACTCCTTTATACTTATAAGAGTTATTTACCAAGCTGCAGTAATTATTCAATAGGGAAAAAATTGTACAAATACAAGAAAAAGTACATATATAGAACATATTTCTTTTCTGTAAAAATGAAGGATGATTCTAATAATAAAAGATGCAAAACATTTTTGTCAGTTAAATAAAAATATTTTGGGTTTTTTTTTTACTTATATTTTTGTGTCATTCAATCATTTAAAAAATATTTTCACAGAGTGATTACTTTTGGTTAAAAATAACTGATAATGCAAATGAACTTTTCTGACGGATATTTCTAATACCTATATGCCAGTATTTAGAAACAGCACCTCAAACTGAGCAAGCAGAGTTTGCAGTTTGACATATTATGCAAAGTGTACTTTCAGATGGGCCATCTAAATAAATAAATAAATATTTTACTAACAACAGTATAAAGAATTGATAATCTTTCTTTCTTTCTTTCTCTCTCTCTCTCTCTCTCTCTCTCTCTCTCTTTCTTTCTTTCTTTCTTTTTCTTTTTTGACAGGGTCTTACTCTAGCCCAGGCTAGAGTATAATGGAGTGATCATAGCTCACTGCAGCCTCAAACTCCTGGACTCAAGTGATCCTCTTGCTTCAGCCTCCTGAGTGGCTAGGACTACAAGAACATGCCACCATAACAGTTAATTTTAAAAATTTTTCATAGAGATTGCTATGTTGCCCAGGCTGGTCTCAAACTCCTGGCTTCAAGTGATCCTCCTGTCTCAGCCTCCCAAAGTGTTGGGATCACAGGCAAGAACCACCACACAAGACCTAATTTTTCTGATATGAGGATATTTGTAAGACAAACAGCACTATAATGAATCACTGCTGTATATGTGTGCAATACTGGTCTTCTCAAATAATACTTCATACTTTATTGTTTTTATAGTATCACCCATAATGATTCTTTTAACTTAGCATATTATTTACTCTTCTTTTTTTTTTCTAGACCTATTGGAAGAAGTCTCACATGTCACTAAAACAAATATTAGTATGCCCAGGTTATACACCTGGTTACCTGGAATTGAAGTTAATAGAAAAAAAAAGAATATATCAATCTGACTATTCCTCAGCCCAAACAATCATATTCACAGTTTCATCTCAACACACTTCTATAATTACTGCAACTGTGTGTTTTGGATGACTACATTTGTCTGTTTTGTTTCTGACCTTAAGGATCTCAAGAGATTTCCCGGTATTTAAAAAGCATTTACTGAGAAGGGGGCAGAAAAACAATGATAGATAAAAGAATCGCATGAAGACAACTTTCTTCTGGTTGCATCATCTAAGCCTCAAGATGTTCCTCATCTGTGAAGTAAGAATACAGGACCAATGTAATGAATAGTTAAAATATATAAAGTGCTTAGTGGAGTGCTTTGCTTTCAGCAACTTCTCCAAAAACATTAGCAACCAGTCCATGTGTACGCACAGAGCTTCCAAATAGCTTTGTACAGTCTCCCTCTTAAATGTGAACAGATAAACAAGGATCATCTAAGGAAAGCCTCTGATATGAAAGAAAACAGGCTAAAAAGGAAAAAAAGAACTTGAAGAAAACGGAGACAATATCACCAGTATGTTCAGAGATATTAAAGATACTATACTCATTAAAAATACCAAAGGAATATTTAATAAATAAGAAAGCATTCTGAAAATTATGTCATTATTTTTTATTAAGGGAGCAAAAAATGCAGAGTTGGAAGATAAATTTGAGGAAATCTTCCAGAACCAGAATAAAATAACAGTGATTTTAAAAGAGAGAAATACAAGAAATTTAGATAAATCCAGAAGGCTAAATATCTGACTATCCCTAGCATAGCAGTGAAAAAATGTCCTAAGATGTCATTTATGCTGGATGCTTAGAGACCATCCAAAGTGGAACAGGACACTTGGCTCCAGGGGAGGAAAAGAACTGATGAATTACCAATGTGTTTAACTGTTTGAGAGGGATTTTGAGAGGTAACAGGTAAGTTTAATAATAATAATGATGCATACATTGGAGGGTCATGAGGGAAGGTAGGAAGAAGACAAAACAAAATTAGTAATTATTAACACAAAAAAAACTTTAAAAAGGAAAAATGATGATAATACTATAGGCCTCAGCTGCTAATAATTTACTAAGTCACAATGAATTCTGACCTAACTCTGATAGGGCTGACTGGGAAGTGAGGGGATGGGGAAAGAGAAGGATAAGTATGCTTCAAGGAGGATATGGTAAGAAAGCTAAATCCTTACCTACCAAATCAAACAAGCTAGTAGATAGAGTCTATAATCAAAAAAGTAAAAGAACAGTTGAAAGTATGTTGCTGAAAAATAAAATACCACTTCATACCCACTAGGAAGGATATTAAAAAAAGACAAAGGCCAGGCACAGTGGTTTGTGCCTGTAATCCCAACTTGAGAGGGCAAGACAGGAAGATCACTTGAAGCCATGAGTTCAAGACCAGCTTGGACAACATAGCGAGACCCTGTCGCTACAAAAAATTTTTAAAAATTAGTCAGACATGATGGCACGAGCCTTACTAAGCATTATTTCTGAGGCCTCTGTTCTGTTCCATTGGTCTATATATTTGTTTTGGTACCAGTACCGTGCTATTTTGGTTACTGTAGTCTTGTAGTATAGTTTGAAGTTAGTATGATGTGTCTAGCTCTGTTCTTTTTGCTTAGAATTGTCTTGGCTATGTGGGCTCTTTTTTGGTTCTATACGTAGTCCTAGCTACTCGGGAGGCTAAGAGGGAAGAATTGCCTGATTCCAGGAGTTTAAGGTTACAGTGAGCTATAATCACACCACTGCACTCCAGCCTAGCCAACAAAGCAAGACGCTGTTTCTAAAAAAAAAATTTTTTTTTTAAAGACAGACAAAAATCAGAGCTGGCAAGGATATGATGAAACTGGAACCCTTATACATTGCTGGTGGGACTGCTAGGAAAAATAGTTTGGCAGTTCCTCAAAAGTTAAGCACAGTCTTCCAGTTTGTCACTCCATCCTAATAAGTAAAAAGCTGAACAAGCTGAAATATCAACAACTCTTCTTAGATCCATAACAGAAATGAAGTCGCAGGGCAAACCACTGCCCCCAAATTTAGAGAGACTGGCAGGTGAATACAAAGAATCACAACTTACCTGAGCTGAAAGCTCTGTGAAAACCAGTACTCAGGTAGGGGAAACTGAACTGTAATTGATAAACTACTGGAGGCTCAGTATGGACAAGCCTGAGAGATAAAAACTCCAAGGGACCCAGTCGCACGGGAAAGGGGAGGCAAATTTTTATAAGTTTTACCTCCTGTAGCTTTACCACATTCTCACAGTGAGTAACAGAGAAAATCCCCTCATGATCTCAACAACGAAAGGGGGGAAGAAACCATTTTGAATTATCCCAGATATTCTGTTCTTAACAAGATCTGACTCACTAAGACAAGAGAAACAGCTTAACTAGAGCCTAGCCTGCTGAGGTTTTATCAGAGCCTACCTCACCTTGGAAAAGGAAAATACCCAACTCCAGCCCACTGTAGTCATCCTGCCCTACCTATGCACTAAAAAAGGCACTTCTACAGTTCACAGTCCAGAGGCACAGGCTCACTAAAATACTGAGACTTAATCATAGGACTATAGAATGTTCCCCCAACCCCAGCCCTCACTGCATCACTAAAGGCCTATTTACAGCAGTTCCTTTTACCCAGAACACTACATCTGGCTATGAAGAAAAAGATTACAAGGCATAATAAAAGGCAAAAAACAGAGTTCGAAGAGACAGAACAAGCATCAAAACCACAGGGATATTGTATTACTTAGATCGGTAATTTAAACAGCTATAATTAATATACTAAGAGCTCTACTAGAGAAAGTATATGGTATGCAAAAACAGATGAGCGAAGTAAGCAAACAGATGGGAAATGTTAAGAACCAACCAAAATAAAATAAAATAAAATTCTAGAGATCAAAAACACTATGATGGAAATGAAGAATGTTCTTAACAGGCTTATTGGTAGACTGTATATAGGTGAGGGAAAAAATCTCTGAGCTTGGGAATATCACAATAGAAATTTCCAAAACTGAAAAGCAAAGAGAGGTCAGGCATGGTGGCTCATGCCTATAATACCAATACTTTGGGAGGCCAAGGCAGATGGATCACTTGAGTTCAAGAGTTCAAGACTAGCCTGGCCAACATGGCAAAAACCCATCTCTACTAAAAATACAAAAATTAGCCAGGCATGGTGGTGCACACCTATAATCCCAGCTACTCGGAAAGCTGAGGCAGGAGAATCACTTGAACCCAGGAGGCAGAAGTTGCAGTGAGCCAAAGGTCGCAATAAGCCGAGATTGCACCACTGTATCCAACCTGGGTGACAGAACAAGACTCTGTCTCAAAAACAAAAGGCGAAGAGAACAAAGACTGAAAAAAAATAATACAGAACAGAATATCCAAAGACTGTGGAACAACTACAAAAGATATCAATACACGATAGAAATACCAGAAGCAGAAGAAAAAGAAAAGGAATGGAAGAAATATTTGAAACAATAATGACTGAGAATTTCTTCAAATTAAGGTCAGACACCAACCATAATTCCAGGAAGCTCAGAGAATACCAAGCAGGATAAAGGTCCAAAAATCTACATTTAGGCTTAACCATTTCAAACTACAGAAAATCAAAGGTTAAAAAAATCCTGAAAGAAGCCAGAGGAAATAAACACCTTACCTATAGAGAAACAAAAATAATTACTTCCAACTTCTCAGAAACCACACAAGCAAGAAGAGAGTGGAGTAGAATTTTTTAAATGTTGAGAGAAAAAAACTCACCCACCCAGAATTCTGTACCCTGAAATTATCCTTCAAAAGTCAAAGAGAAATAAAGACTTTCTCAGACAAACAAAAATTAGATTTTGTTGCCAGGAGTTCAAGACTAGCCCTGGCAACATAGCAAGACCCTGTCTCTATTAAAAGACACATATGTGTGGCCGGGCGCAGTGGCTCACGCCTGTAATCCCAGCACTTTGGGAGTCCGAGGTGGGCAGATCATGAGATCAGGAGTTCAAGACCAGCCTGGCCAACATGGTGAAACCCCACCTCTACTAAAAACACAAAAATTAGCTGGGTATGGTGGTGCGCGCCTATTAATCCCAGCTACTTGGGAGGCTGAGGCAAGAAAATTGCTTGAACCAGGACCTGGGAAGCAGAGGTAGCAGTGAGCCGAGACTGTGCCACTGCACTTCAGCCTGGGCTACAGAGCGAGACTCTATCTCAAAAAAAAAAACAAAAGCACACATGCACCCACACACAAAAGGCAGAAAAAGAGTGGAAAAAAAGGTACAAAGAACAAAGGCAACAAATAGAAAACAGTAACAAATAAGGTAGACATTAATCTAACTGCACCAATAACCAATGTCAGTGGTCTAAATGCACCAATTAAAAGAAAAGATTGTCAGAGGTTCAAAAAACAAGACCCAATTGCATGTCTTTCCATAAGAAACCCACTTTAAATATAAAGACACATACAGATTAAAAGTAAGTAGATGTAGACATATATACCATGCTAATACTAATAAAAAAAAATTAATTTAGAGCAGACTTCAAAGGAAGAAAAGTTATCAGGGATAAAGAAGGGCATTACATAATGATAAAGGGGTCAATTCTCCATGAAGACGTAACAATCCCTAACAGTATTCACCTAACAAGAGAACTCCAAACTACATGAGGCAAAAACTAACAGAACTGCAAGGAGAAACAGATGAATCCAGTATCATAATTGGAGACTTCAACACCCCTCTATAGCAGCAGGCAGAAAATCGGTAAGGATATGGTTAAACTCAATACCATCAATCAACTGAATATAATCAACATCAATAGACTACTACTTCATCCAAAAACATTTGAAAACATGTTCTTCTCAAGCCCACATGGAACAGTAAGATGGACCATAATCTGGACCATAAAACACACCTTAACAAATGTACAATTATAAAAATCATACAATGTTTGGTTTCAGATCACAATGGAAATCAATAACAGACAGAAACTGGGAAAATCCCTAAATACATGGAAATTAAACATATTTCCAAATAATACATGAGTCAAAAATGAAATCTCAAGAGAAACTGAAAAATATTTTGAATTCAATGAAAATGAAAGCACAACTTATCAAAATCTGTGAGATGCAGTAAAAGCAATACTTAGAGGGAAATGTACAACACTGAATGTATATATAGATGATATAGATGCTCCTCAACTTAAATAGCATTATGTCCTGATAAACTTATTGTAAGTTTAAAATATCCTAAGTCAAAAATGCATTTAATATTCTGAACCTACCAAACATCATAGTTTAGCCTAGTCTACCTTAAACATGCTCAGAACACTTGTATTCATGCACAGTTAGGTAAAATCATCTAACACAAAGTCTATTTTATAATAAAGTGTTGACTATCTCATGTAACGTTAAACATTGCACTGAAAGTGAAAAGCAGAATGGTTGTATAGGTACTTGAATTAAGGTTTATACTGAATGTGTATTGCTTTCACACCACTATAAATTTGAAAAATTGCTAGGTCGAGCCATCCTAAGTCAGGTACCATCTGTATTAGAAAAGAAGAAAGATCTAAAATCAATAATCTCAGTTTCCACTTTAAGAAACTAAACAAAGAAGGGCCAATTAAACCCAAAGTAAGCAGAATATAAGAAATGACACATTATAGCAGAAATCAATGAAACTGAAAATAGGAAATGAATAGAAAAATCAACAAAACCAAAAGTTGGTTTTCTGAAAAGATCAATAAAATCAATAAGCCTCTAGCCAAGCTAAGAAAAAAAGAAGACACAAATTACTAAAATCAGAAACAAAAGAGGTGATATCACTATGGATCCTATGGACATTGAAAGGATAATAAAGAAGTACTATGAACAACTTTATTCCCACAAATTTGATAACCTAGATTAAGCAAACCAATTCCTTAAAGGACACCATTTGACAAAACTCACAAAAGAGGAAATAGGACAATTTGAATATGCCTATATCTATTAAAGAAATTGAATCAGAAATTAATAACCTTCCAAACAGAAAGCACCAGGTCCAGATTGGCTCACTAGTAAATTCTACCAAACACGTAAGGAAGATGTTATACCAATTCTCTGTGATCTCTTCCAAAAGATCAAACCAGAGGGAATACTTCTAGGAAGTCAGCATTATCCTAATACTAAAACCAGACAAAGACATTACACAAAAAGAAAATAACAGTCCAATATCTCTCATGAAAATAGATGCAAAAATCCTCAAAAAAAATTAGCAAATCAAATCCAACAATGTATACAAAGAGAATTATACACTAGGACCAATTGGGATTTGCCCTAGGTTTGCAAAACTGGTTCAACATCTGAAAATCAATTAATGTAATCCATCACATTAACAGGCTAAAAAAGAAAAAACACATGATCATAAGATGCAGAAAAAATATTTGACCAAATCCAACACCTATTCATGATAAAAGCTCTCAACTAACTGGAAGTACAGAGGAATTTTCTCAACTTGATAAAGAATAACTTCAAAAAACCTATAGCTAACATCACACTTAATGCTAAGAATAAGAATTTGAAGCTTTCCCACTAAGATCAGAAAAGGTAAGAATGTTCCTTCTCAGCAGTACTTAAACAATGTCATACTAGAATTACTAGCTAAAGCAGTAAGACAAGAGAGAGAAGAACAAAAATGACAAAGCAAATACACCAGAATGTTAATATTTGATGAATCTCAGAAAAGGCTATATATAAGAAGCTCTGTAATCTTCCACCCTATCCTATGACCAATATTAATTAATATTTGGATTATTTTCTTCCAGCCTCAGTACTAAATTAAACATATGACTTATTTTAACTTAGGTGAATGTGAAAACCACCCACCAAGTATTTCAGCAACAAACTACCATTTCTATAGTGACATTTATTTAATAACTTCTACTAGTCAACATTAATGTTGCCAAACTTACATATAAGTGATTAAACATTTCATTTAAACTTAAAAAAAAAGTCTGTGTGTATGTGTGTGGGAATATGAATGATGGAAGAAGGGGTGATAGCTAATTACCTCTAATAGCTCTGTAAACTAGAAAGGTTAATTTTTACTCTAGTTGTGAGTAATAGCAATTATGCTAGTTTACCCTCAGGAACAGCTACACTGCATTGTAGTGATTTTCAGGGGATTGAAGATTTCGGTTAGACATTTGGAAAGAAGTATGTTTTTCATTTTAAAATGAAGGTTGGGAAAAAACATCAAATTACTACACAAGCTGACAGACGGACAGCAAAAGGTATAAATTTTCATTTCTATATCCATTTTCTAATAGGGAACGATATTACCCTAGTGAAGAACTACAGGAGGTGAAAATGCTTTCAAATCATTAAAATATATTACTATGTATTATATCAAGATATAAATTCAGTATATGTGGTAGCTGCTTAAACAACAACACTATCACAGAGTTTTGGGGGCTTTTTGTATTGTTTTGGTTTTGATTCAAACTTTCACCATATACTGACCTTTCTACTACTGAGTTTTACAGGATAAGGATCTATAACGTTCTGAACTTCATGACTACATATTTCCTAAAATGAAAACTGACATAGGCTAGTGTAACTTATAATCAATGAGAAATGAGTATTAAAAGCATTAATATATTATCCTAAGAAAATAAAATATGCAAGTCACAATCAAAATAATTGATCTTATAGCTGCTGCCATGTACTTTCTCATAATTTCAAAAGTATTTAAAATTTTCCCTTTTAAAATGTGTAGCTGTCTTAAAGTCTTTTAACTTTTTTAAAAAGTTCCTTTACATCCAAATTATAGTTATAAATAAAAACATGGATTTTTTAAAACTGAAAACTTTAACTACAAGCTTTGAAATTCCAGAGATTCTGAAATATCAGCAATTAGAATTGGAATAAATTAAAGGAAAACAGCCTACCATTTTCTTCCAAAGTGAAGGGGAGAGAGCAACACCATTTCTCTAATATTAATTATTATTATTATTATTATTATTATTATTAATTTGAGATGGAGTCTCACTCAGTCACCCAGGCTGGGGTGCAGCGGTGCGATCTCGGCTCATTGCAACCTCTGACTCCCTGGTTGAAGGGATTCTCCTGCCTCAGCCTCCCCAGTAGCTGGGATCACAGGCGGGTACCACCATACCCGGCTAATTTTTGTATTTTTAGTAGAGACAGGGTTTCACCACACTGGCCAGGGTGGTCTTGATCTCCTGACCTCATGATCCACCTACCTCGGCCTCCCAAAGTGCTGGGCCACCGCACCTGGCCTCAAAATCCTTTAAAAGGTCAGGCACTGGAATAGATGAGGACTAGAAAAAGGAGCATCTTTGTCCTTTCCATATAAACTTTGTATAGCCTCTTCAATTCTTATTAGATTTCTCCTAGCAGGCTTATAGCAATCCATGTTTTACCTTTTACCTGAGTTTGGAGCCTTACCAGATCTATTGCCAATCCTTCTTCCTCTTCCTAAAGCACTGGGCTGCAAAGATCATAACAAAAACAGAATTTTTAAAGCTGAGCACAGTAGTGCATGCCTGAATTCCCAGATACTCAAAAGACTGAGGCAGGAAGACTACTTGTGTCCAAGAGTTTGAGACCACTCCGGGCAACAAAGGGAGACCCCCATCTCAAAATAATAAACAAAATAAAATATTTGAGAGTTACAACAGAGGTTGGAGTTCATACTGTATGATCTTTTAACCCTACAGACGTGCTCAGCTGAACAGTGCCAGACTAGACACCAGAGCCCCTGACTTAAATATTCTTACATTGTATAAGCCTTGCTTGCTTAAGCAATAGGATATTAAATTGCATGCTTCGGGTTGCCCCGTCATTTTACAGAATCCTAAAACCTCATACTTGGAAAGAATTTTAAAGATCACCTAGTTAGTCCATGCATCTAGTTAGTCTAGATACAGTCATGCACTTTATAACAACATTTCAGTATACAATGAACCACACACATGAAGTTGGTCCCATAAGATTATATCATATTTTTACTGTATTTTTTCTATGTTTAGATATGTATATATGCAGAAATACTTACCATTGCCTTCTAATTACCTACAGTATTCAGTACAGTAACATGTTGTACACATTTATAGCACAGGAGTAATAAGCTATACCATATAGCCTAGTTGCATAGTAGGCTATTCCAGCTAGGTTTGTGTAAGTACACTCCATGATGTTTGCACAATGAATTGCCTAATGACATATTTCTTTTAATGTATCCCTGATGTTAAGGGATGCATGACTGTACATGAATCCATTCTGTATTATGTCTGCCAACCAGTTATCCAGCTCCTCCAGCAAGAGGGAAATCATTAACTACATTCAGACTTACCAGGCTACTTTCAGACAGCCCTGACTATTTTTCCCTATGCTCAGGGAAACTTGTCTCCCTTTAAGTTCTACCCACTGATCCTACTTCTGCCTCTTGGTGCCAGGCAGAATACACCTACTCCCATTTCTAAGAGCCTTTCAGATACTTCAAACTGCCACTCTAAGCTAAATACCCCCAACTTCTTAAGCCTAGTCTTATGTAATTTTGAGACTACCACTCTTAGTCACTTCCCTCTGAACACATTCCAACTTGCCTTAAACTAGAAGGCCCAGAGCTGAATGAAATACTCCAAGTGTAGTCTGAGAAAAACTCCCTTTCTTAGTGATTTCCATTAACACAGGTTATGAACATAATTGTTTGTTTTACTTTGTGTTTTTGACAGCCATATCACCTCAGCCTCATAGCAAGCATACCACTAGCTAAACCTTTTTAGTTATGTATTAAGTCAAATCTCCTCCACTATAAACTTAGACAGCAGAAATCTTTTAGACGCAAATACATGACTTTATATTTATACCATTCAATGCAATCTTATTAAATTTAGCCCATGATACCAGACAGATGACATCTTTTGGGATCCTGTTTTTATTCACATATCCACTATCCTCATTTGTAAGTTTGCAAAGTATGCCTTCTACATTGCAAAAAAGTAAAGTAATTGATAAAATGAACAGAATAGAAACAAACACCAAGTCCTGTGGCAAGGCTGTAGCAATATTCTTTGAACTTAATAAATTATCCAGTTTCCAGTCCATATATTTCCCATCTTGACAAAATCACAGTAGAACTTATGAAATGCTTTACTGAACTACAAACATGGTATGTTTACCACATTTGCTTAATCTCATGAAGGAGTAGGTCTGTCAAAAAATGAGCTCAGGTTAAGCTAACATGCATGACTTTTTCTTAGTGATACCATACTGGTCTCTTTCCTTATTAACTGCTTATTTAAAAAAAAAAAAAACAGGGTTTTTGTCATCTGTTTTAGTATATTCTTAAGGCAGATTAACTTCTTTCATCTATAATTTGAAAATATACTTAAAAAAATTATACTTGCTCATCTTTAGGCTTCCTCTCCAGATCTTTCCTGATCTCACTGGTTCTCCAAAACAATTACTAGCAGAAATGTAGATTTTTCTTTTCTTTCCTTTTAAGTTTCAGAATAAAAAGGCCACAGCTGAGTGAGTTTTAAAAAATTTATTGTTAAGCCTTCCTTTCATTCTGTACGGACTTATTACTTTTTCTCTGCTCATCAAATTACAAGTTAAAGTTATACATTTTTGTAGCCCTTAGTCGGGTACAAACTTGGAACTGTAGTGGTAGTTCATCTGAGATCCAATTATTTTTTCAGTGCTCATCTAGTTGTATTTTGAATGTGTTAATTCTGGTTGCCAATATTCAGTATCTCAAAATCTGCTTGTTCCTACAGAACAAATCTGTGGTTCATACCACATTTATTTGTTTCCATAAAAAATATCAATTGAGCTGCCAATAATAAAAATACACTCTGATTTCTATACTTACTACCTCTGATCACACACATTAAGAATAGATGTCACATGCTGGATCAACTGGATATCTATCTGGAAAAAAGTAAACTCAATCTCTACCTAACACTACACATTAACTTGAAATGGATCACAGACCTAAATGTAAACCCAAATCTATAAAATTTCTGGAATACAACATAAGAAAAAAACATAGAATCTTCATGATTGTGCTGGAGGCCAAGATATTTTAGATAGGACACAAAAAGCACTGACCACAGGAGAAACTATTGGTAAATGTGGACTTCATTGCAATTAAAAATTGTTCTTACAGAAATTATGAACATAAAAAGTAAATAAATAGAATAGGAGAAAATATTCACAATACTTTTATTTGCCAAAGTATTGTTACCTAAAATAGGAAAGATATGTTACAAATTAACAATAAGAAAAACAAACCAGTGTTTTAATAATGGATAAATGATTTGAAAAATTCAAAAAGTAGATATATAAATGGCTAATAAGCACATGAAAAAATGCTCAAAATCATTAGTCATCAGGAAAATGCGAATTAAAAGTAAAATATATCAAAATGGCTAAAATTTTCATTAAATTTTGATAAGTTGATTATAGACTACCTTAAATGTAAAGCAAATTTTGAAGCTAAAAATTACATTTCCAATGAAATATCTACAACAAATCTGATTATATAAAGTTCAACTCAGTATTAAAATAGCATATTCATATCTAACAACTATCTAATGTCAAATGTGGGCTAATTTACCTACTTCTTTAAATATAATTGGGAGCATCATATGCAACTAAGAAAACCTGTAGCAAAATAAAGTTTCTCCTTCTTACCCCTACAAATTAACTACTTACGACCTTACTCATTTCGTTTAGCAAATAATAAAAAACTGAATAATTCAAACTTAAAGTTAAAATACATTCTATCCTAATTGGTGTATGAAATAATATTTATTAAGTGCCTGCTCTACATACAGGGCACATTGTTCAATTGGTAAAATAATTTTTAAGATTTTATAGTCAAGAAAAAGAAAAAATATAATGCACACAAAAGCACCAAATACTGGAACTTAATTGCTATCATGCTAAATATGTTAAAACTTTGTCCCAACAAACATAAGTTGGCTGATTTACATTCTTCTTTTACTCCTTTTCATTCTTCTCTCCTCAAATTTTTCATGACAGTCATTTTAATGATAGTAACAAAGCCTTTTACTTTGTGACTACTAGAAGGAAAAGATACTCAAGGTACAGAAATTATAAAATTGAAATTGTTTTACGCAGAATGCCAGCGTCAAGGGGATGGATATATATAGTCTTCTGGACCCATGAAATTTTTGGCACATATATATTATAATCTAATCCCTTTCAAGAAAATTTGTCATCTCCATTGTATTTGATACACCTGGAAAGTTAGTGTCTCAACAAATATTCTACACGTTTGAATAATCCTTGCAAAGAAACATGTTTATTTTCAGGAGATTACTTCAGAGATTGCATTCCCAAATTCCATACGGCAGTTATCATTCTGGAATAAAGTAGATTTTGTATGAAATAGGAAATTTGGGATATTGTCCACAACCACCATATAAGAACTTTGCCCAAACATGTAAACAATTAGACAAATTAGGGTCTAAATCACAAATTTAAATTGAGGATCCTAAGTGATGGAGACATTTATTATAGGCTATCTAACGTAGAACCTGAAGTGATTACCTTATTTGCTTCAGTAAAGATGTCACTGAAGTTGAAGCTGCCTCATATAAGTCAATTCTCTTCCTTTTAAAAAGATTTTGGTTTCCATCTTTTTTAGACCTTACCCACAATTTCTGTCAAGGACTTCATAAATTTTTGTCAAAGATCTCATAAGGAATCGGGAATAGGAAAGCCACACCATAAATTCAATCTTTCCACCAGAACAATATTTCAAAGTACATACACAATTAACACTAATTTTTTTGAATATAACACAACAAAAAAGAAAACAAGAGAAGATTGAGAATCTGTCACAGACAACTAAATGCAATGGGGTAGACCCTGGATTGGATCCTGGAACAGAAAAAATGACATTAATGATAAAACTAGTGACATATGAACAAAGCCTGGAGTTTAGTTAATAATAATATTACCAATATTTGTTTCTTCATTTTCACAAATGCACCATGGTAATATAAGATGATATAACATTAAGAAAGAGAAAATGAAACTGAGTTAGGGGTATACAGAAATGTTCCGTACTACCTTTATAACTCTTCTATACGTCTAAAATTATTCCAAATTCCAACAAGAGAACTGCATACATTAAAAAAAAAAAAGAAGGAGTTGTAGGTAGAATAAAAGGCTTTTAAATCTGAAAACTAAACAACAGATCACACATATCAAAAGGAAACAAAGGCTTCGGTTAGTAAAAGACGAGTTATAAATGAATAAAAGTAACCAGTTAACAACTTTAAAAAATGTTAACTTTCCCAACAAAGAAATAACATTAAAACAAATGAAACCACTTTTTATCTATCAAGTTAGTAATTTTAAAATTATATTATTAATAAAAGTATGGTGAGTGAGTCTGGCATTGCCATACATTGCTGACTATAGAGAGCATTAAAAGGATGTTTTTAAAAAGCAATTTGGTCTAATACAACACAAGCCAAAAAACAGATTAATCCAACTTTTGATAAAATAAAGCAAGGAAATAAACCAGAATATAAAAAACCTTTATTTAAAATGTGTATAGTTACACATTTAATTTTTACTGGAAATGACCTATAAGACATCCACTATAGGAAAACAGATAATGATGGAACATTCACTTAGCAGGTAGCTATTAACAATGACATTCACAGAGTTTGTAACAAACCTGAAAGAATTCAATTCAGAATTGTATAAACAAAGCATGACAACTAGGTATAAAATTAAAAAAAAAAAAAACAAATGAACAAAAATATGCTCGTAAAGGAGATTATAAGAAAGTACAACAAAAACATGAATAGTACTCATCTCTGGGTGATGGGATTATGGGCAATATTTTCTCCTTATTTTTTTATTTTATACATTTTATTATGAATTGTGCTTATAATAGGGAAAATTATATTTTTAAGAAACCAAAATTGAGTAAGTACAATTTAACATATATATTTGGATGGTTTCAATCAATTGAGAGATAATTATATATCTTTTTGAAGATGCTGAAAAGGAAAAACATAAAAATTATTTAAAGATACATGCAGACGGGATCCAAGATGGCAGAGAAGGAGCAGCTCTGGATTGCAGTTCCCAGCTAGAGCATGGAGGGTGAGTGGTCGCTGCATTTCCAGACGGATTTTTATTGTCCACAGACCAGGAGATTCCCGGGCAGAGGAACATCACGGGTCTCCAGCGTGGCTGTTTTGGCCAGCGCAGAGGGTCTCTGCACAAAAAAAACTCACACAGGTCCAGGTGCCATTTCAGCTGGCAACTGGAGCACCTGGGAGACAGAGTCACCTGTTCAACTGATAAAAAGCAGACTGAAATAGGGAGCCAGCCCAGGAGATTCCTGGGCAAAAAAGCGCCATGAGCCACCAGCCCGGCTGTTTCAGCCGGCACAGTGGATCTCCACACATAATCTCACACAAATCCGGGCACCTTTTCAGCTGGTGACTGGAACGCCTGGGAGACAGAGTCGCCTGTTCAACTAAAAAAAAAGAGTCTGAGGCAGGGAGTCAGGTGATCAGGCGCAGCTGGTCCCACCCCCACAAAGACCAGCAATCTGATATGCTCTGGACTGAGAGTTTCACAGCAAGGACAGCTGAACGCGGAACAGCTCAGCTCTGTGGAGGAGGGGCATCCGCTATTACCGAGGCAGTCCACCACTACCAAGGTAGTCCGCCACTGCCGAGGCAGTCCTCCATTTCCAAGGCAGTCCACCATTACCAAGGCAGCCTGCCATTGCCCAGGCAGTCCATCATTACAGAGAGAGTCCGTCATTACAGTGGCGGGCTGCCATTACCGAGGCAGTTATAACTATACCCCTATAAACAGGACTACAGAGAAGTTCACACGGCAGCTGGGCGGAGCCCACAGCAGCTCACCAATGCCTCTGCTGGCAGACTGTAACAAGGCTGCCTCCTCGCTGGGCAGGGCAACCCTGAAAAAAAGGCAGCGGCACGACAGAAACTTATAAATAAAGCCCTACCTTCCCGGGACAGAGCACCAGGGGAAAAAAAGGCTGTTATGAGTTCTGCTGCAACAGACTTAAATGTACCAGCCCAGCAGCTCTGAATGGAACAATGGAGCTCACAGCTCAGCGCTTGGGCTCCTATGAAGGACAGACCTATCTCCTCAAGCAGCTCCGCGAACCGCATATATCCAAAGAGTCACCTCATAAAGGAGAGCTCAGGCTGACATCTGGCAGGTATCCTTCTGGGACAAAGATAGCAGAAGAAGAAACTGGCAGCAACCCTTACTGTTCTGCAGCTGCAGCAGGTGATCCCCAGGCAAGCAGGGCCTGGAGTGGACCTCCAGCAGTCCTACAACAGACGGGCCTCACTGTTAGAAGGAAAACTAAGAAACAGAAAGAAATAACTTCAGGACGTCATCCACTAACAGACCCCATCCAAAAGTCACCAACTACAAAGACCACAGGTAAATAAATACACAAAGATGGGAAGAAACCAGCGCAAAAAGGATGAAAACACCCAAAACCAGAACACCTCTCCTCCTACAAGGGATCACAACTCCACACCAGCAAGGGAACAAGGCTGGATGGAGAATGAGTCTGATGAATTGACAGAAACAGGCTTCAGAAGGTGGGTAATAAGAAACTTTCTTGAGCTAAAAGAACATGTTCTACCCCAATGCAAAGAAACTAAGAGTCTTGAAAAAAGGTTTGACGAAATGCTAACGAGAATAAACAGCTTAGAGAAGAAGATAAATCAATTGATGAAGCTGAAAAACACAACATGAGAACTTCACGAAACACACGCAAGTTTCAATAGCCGAATCGAACAAGCAGAAGAAAGGATGTTAGAGGTCGAAGATCAACTCAATGAAATAAAACAAAAAGAAAACATCAGAGAAAAAAGAGTAAAAAGAAATGAACAAAGCCTCCAAGAAATATGGGATTATCTGAAAAGACCTAATATACATTTGATAGGTGTACCTGAATGTGACAGAGAGAATGATTCCAAGCTGGAAAACACTCTTCAGGATATTATCCAGGAGAACTTCTCCAACCTAGCACGGCAGGCCAATATTCAAGTCCAGGAAATACAGAGAACACCACAAAGATATCCCTCAAGAAGAGCAACCCCAAGGCACATAATTGTCAGATTCACCAGGGTTGAAATTAAGGAAAAAATGCCAAGGGCAGCCAGAGAGAAAGGTCGGGTCACTCACAAAGGGAAGCCTATCAGACTCACAGTGGATCTCTCAGCAGAAACCCTACAAGCCAAAAGAGAGTGGGGGCCAATATTCAACATCCTTAAAGAAAAGAACTTTCAACCTAAGATTCCACATCCAGCCAAATGAAGTTTCATAACTGAAGGAGAAATAAAATCCTTTATGAACAAGCAATTACTCAGAGATTTCATCACGACCAGGCCTGCCTTACAAGAGCTCATGAAAGAAGCACTAAACATAGAAAGGAACAACCAGTACCAGCCACTCCAAAAACGTACCAAATGGTAAAGAGCAGCGACAACTGAAGAAACTGCATCAATAACAGGCAAAACACCCAGCCAGCATCAAAATGGCAGGATCAAATTCACACATAACAATATTAACCCTAAATGTAAATGGGCTAAACGCCCCAATCAAAAGACACAGAATGGCAAATTGGATAAAAAGACAAAACCCATCGGTGTGCTATATCCAGGAAACCCACCTCACATGCAAGGACACACATAGGCTCAAAATAAAGGGATGGAGGAAGATTTACTAAGCAAATGGAGAGCAAAAAAAAGCAGCAGTTGCAATCCTAGTCTCTGATAAAATAGACTTTAAAC